>PVKM010023067.1:0-21403 GCA_004027735.1 Carollia perspicillata | reverse complement strand
TCTCAGACGCTATTCTCATCACCTTCAGTTCATTGACTTGGACCCTTAGATCTGAGCTCAAACATCACTTCTTGCAAGATACACTTCCTCCCCCCTCAGTAAGTCCTTTTATTACTTGTGTATTCAGATCCCTTCTACGAGAGTCATTACGCCATAAGACAAAATCAGTGTTACCTTTTGTAGTCACTAGTGCGGTGTTCTCACTAGGTATTTGTAACCAGTGGTTCAGTTTTGGTTCAGGGAAGGCCTGGTTGAAATGACATGTCTCTGCATAAGAACAGTGGCGATTTGGGCAATCTTGGGAAGGTGACAGGGCAAAGGGGTGTGGGTCCCTGTGCTGGAATAGAGAAGACAGGACACGTTACAGATGTTCCAGAGAGCCGGTAGGGAAATGCTGAGGTCTCTGTGGCCCATGCAGGTGGAGGCAGTCTGGGCAGAGCTGAGAAAGATCACTAGTGTTGGATTTGGGGGCCCAGGAAGCAGACTTGGGTGAGAATTTCTTCCCAAGCTCACAGTGGCACAGAGAGGCAGAATGGGAAACCAGAGTTCAGATTCTAGAAAGAGCAAATCCAATCTCAAGACCATTGAGCCAAAGCTGCACTCGCAGATGGGTGGCAATGGGGTTAGGGCTGAGGGTCCTGTAGGAATGAAGGAGCCCAGGCTACTGTGGCTTGTAAGGCAGTGAACGTGTGATGAATGCATAGTTCACCTTGGATTCCAGAGCTGGAGACATACCAAGGGGAGGTGTTCACCCGCCCCCCGCCTCCCCCAACCCCCAGGCCTGGTCTGTTGTTAGTGGTTTGTGGGCAGCAGGTCTGGCAGAGACCTTTAGGAAAATGAAGGCACTCCATGAAGATTGGGCAGAGGATAATTTGTTTCTTTCTAACAGAAGCCAGAATCATAGCCCTCTTTGCCACTTAGCATTCTCAGTCTATCTCTGTAGGATGGAGGGCTTCCGGCAGACACCCACCTGTGCCTTGACCATCCCTGGATTTCTGCCTGGGTCCCGCCAGGCCAGGCAGCCATTCATTGCTCAGTGGTGCCCCCTGCTGTTGAAGAGAAAGATAGCAGTGCATCCAGAGTAGGTGACATTAGCTCTGTGCAGGTGACCAGGAAAATTTGGAGCAAGCAGGGGAGGGGTCTGAGGAAATCCAGGGAAGCCCCCAGGGAGGCCTTGGATAGATGCTGATGTAGAGAAGAAGCTGAGTCTAAAGATTATGCTTAAAAATCTTCCACAAATGTCCCGGGGTAATTCCTTCGTTCCAAAGGTTTGCTAGGCACCGTGGCCACCATGCCTTCTCAGAAATGCTATTGCAAACTTTTACTGGGAGACTTTCTGAGCTGTTAGGTGACAAATTTTTTATAAGATACCCCAGTCATTTTCAGGTGAACCTACGATAAGTTTTAACAGGGAGTGGAGGCGAGGGAAGGGCTGTTTATTTTCATCCTGGGAAGGAATCATCGGAGTGTGGATCCTCCCAGGCACCCTGCTGGGATGCACTCTAGCGTGCACGCGTTTCTGGGCACGTGAGCGCGCCTGGTGTGCATGTACTGTGTGTACCCAGGGAGGCGGTTACACGGTAGGGACAGAAAGTGCACGCGAAGAGAAGGAGGGAGAAAGCAAACTCACAATCAGACAAAAGTAAGGAGAGGGGGAGAGATGAGATTGCAGTTGATTATGGGTCTGGCAGCAGATGCTCTACACGATTCCAACTCGCTGCAGCCAGTCTGTTTCCATGGCAACCGAATCAGTAATTATCGAGCCCGGGCGCTCTCCCCTCCGTTCTCCCAACAAGGTAGAGGCTGATGAATATGAACTATCGCCAGCCCATTACCAGCTTTCTTTTTCTTCTTCTTCCTCTCTTTTCTTCTTTTAGTTCTTTACGAAGGAAAGTGAGGGTATTGGGGCATACCAAGAAGAGGAGCTATAAGTTTATTGATGACAGACATTAGGCACTAACATTGAAATGAAGTTATATTTTTCTCTTGTGAATACTATAAGAGGGAAAAAAGCTCTTCCTAGAAAAGCGGATGATCCCTGAAGATGCTAAATAAATGAGCAGGAGTTTCCCTGAAATGGAGGCTCCTTTTGATTGGCCGATCTTTCCGAGATTCCTGCCAATCGGAGCACCCCTGGGCTCCAGCTCCATAAACATAAGCAAAGCTCCATGCTCATTCTCCTGGACTTGAAGTGTATGCCATTCAAAGGTGTGCGGCGAGTCTCCATTCACATGGCTCAACTGGAAACCTGTCTCGTGAACAAGCTTACTCAGGAACCATCTGGTGTTCCCGCACATTGTTCTTCGGGGGGACGGCTCTAAGTCATTCGGTGGTGGCAGCAGCTTAGAAGCAGTATTTATAGTTGGGAAAGATGCAGTTACGTGAGCTTGGTGAGTAAACCTCTGTCTTCCACATCTGTCTGCTGGTACTAGCAGGCTGAGCTCAAATGTAGCTTTGTCCTATTGTCTGCCGAGAAAGCTGTGAATCGGAACACGCCCATGGAAGAACAGGCATTCTCGGGTTCCTGTGATGTGTGAGCCTGTGGGCTGCAAAGGCTGCATGCATTGCTTGGCTGTGATCGCATTTGTAGTTGACTGTGTATTATGCTCGGACATTGGTCTGTCTTGTTATGATTAGTGTGTGGCGCCAGTGCTGAGTTCTGCTTTATCTCCCTGGGGACCATTTCAAAAGAAGATGCTTTAAAACTAAATTAATAAGATTCACTGCTGGGAAGAGAGAGGAAGAGGCAGGCACAGAGCGGAGCTCTGAGCTGCTCCACTGTGTTGCTGGTGTTTGCTTTGTGAAGAGAGATGTTATTACGCCGGTCTGTCAAAGACCCCCTCAGACCCCCAGCTGCAGGAGGAAGTGTCTGTCTTGCGTGCGCTGCTGTTCTTGGCTCGGGAAGTGTGCAACTGAGCTAGGTACTGTCCCTTTCTCTTTGCATGAAACCAGTCTCCAAACTGAAATATGTCCTATCTCCTTTTTAAAAAAAAATAATTGCAAGGATGAGTTGTGCATTCAGACAAATTTTAGCTGTCAGAAACCATGCTCTGAAATGACTCTGTTTTGCATCCTTTTAAACCTCTGAAAACCAGAGAGGTTTGCAAAGTTATTGTGTTCAAGGATTGGCTCTTTGCCAGGGGAGGGGATGCTCTGAGCAATTGCTCGGCTCCCTGGGGGGTTAATTTTCTGACACTGGTGATGAAATTTTCAATTTTGTTGGGTAGAAGCAAGAAGAATAAGACAGTGGTGTTGTGAACAGGCAGTGAAGGGGTAATGTGTGGAAGGAGAAACTCTTTGCCTTTAGGGACCCTTCTAGCTACAAACTTAAAATTATATGTGGCCATACAGAACTCAAGCACAGCATAGGATTCCAGAGGAACTGAAATCCTTCCGAACCTAGAGAGGAGAGGCTTTGTCTTCGGCGTGGGTTCAGAGTGGGGGCTGAACCTGGGGCTTCCACCCCCCACCTGGGAACCTCTTCCAGCGTCTCTGTCTGCCGATGCGGAGGCTTCATCGCTGCTACTTTTTTTTTAAATGTGAGAATATAAGAAATATTCTTATATTCTGTGCCAGGACTTGATGTCTCCTACAGTCCACTTGGGTTCAAATAACAGAGAAAGGAAACGAGGGGGGAAAAGTATTTAATCTGGTTTATAAATAAATGCACGTGAAATGGTTGTACAGGGACATCTTATTGGTTTGTCCTTTAAAACAATGTCCTTCTGACGGAAGAGAGTGTCGTGGGTCCTCACGTGGCTCTAGAATAGGATTCACCGGGTCCTCCATAGGATCGGAGAGGAATGGGTCAAGCAACAACAGAGGTAGGGGGGTTTTGCCTGGAGAAGACTTGCCTGGGAGAGACCTTCCAGCCTTGTGACCAGTGAGGAAGTGGGATGATGCCACAGAAGGAGATGGAGAGTTTGCTGACTGTGGGTGACAGTCCCCAACATAGGGAGAGCCTGGCCCCGTGACCAGGTCGGGGACCCACTGGTTAGTTGAAGGCCTGTCTGGAAATACAGGCTGTCCTCTGATGCCAAGGACTTGGAATGCTGAGCTAACTGACGACTTGCGCCTGGCTGTCGGCACATGTGTGCAGGGGAGCTCTCCCCGGGATGCCTCAAGGCAGGCAGCGCTCGGAGAAAGTCTGGTTCTCACCGATGTGCACTGAGTGACAGTCACCTCATTAGAATGACCCTCCATCCTTTTTTGATCCCGTCTTTCCCACTGGTGTCACAGATATGAGTGAAGTACTGGCACCTGTAGGCAAGAATGAGAAGAGACAGCCTTTTATGGAAGCAGTAAAAATGTAAAAAAAAAAAATTAAGAGTAGTTATTAACCTATTTTTGGATAATGCCAGTCTAAGAATTTGAAAGCTAAGAAATTCTCCCCCGGGTCTTAGAAAATTCATTTATGCATAATCACATAACACTTTGATGACAGCCCATTTCAGGGTCAAGTAGGATCTCTGTGCTGGGAGAAAGCCAAGAATTTATTACACACTCAAGTTCATTACTTCCTTCTTGTGCATGGGTTCCCTGAACCCTGCCACAGCCCATCCAGTGAGCTGATGCCCTGAGCAGTAGCTTCAGTACCTGAAGGAGGCCCCGGGCGTCTCCTCCCGAGTCTCCAATCAAGAAGTCTGGGAAATCACTCCAGAACATGATGGTTTTCTCACTCCTGAGCTCGGAAGGCTGGGGAAGCTAGAGTTAAGGGACTTGAAAACGTTCTTTCATCTTTAACTTTTCTGAGGTATCACCACACTGCTTTCCACAGTGGCTGTGCTAGTCTACATTCCCACCAACAGCGCATGGGGGTTCCCTTTTCTCCGCATCCTCATCAACACTTATTGTTTGTTGCTGTATTGATGAGAGCCAGTCTGACAGGTGTGAGTTGATATCACATGGTGGTTTTAATTTGCATCTCTCGGATGACCAGCAACCCTAGGTTCATTGCAGCGTTATTTACAATAGACAAAATTTGGAAGCAGCCCAAGTAGAGGAGTGGATAAAAAAAGCTGTGGTACATTTAAGCAACGGAATACTCTTCAGCTGTAAAAAAGAAGGAAATCTTACATTTTGTTACCGTGTGGGTGGACCTTGAGAACATGATGCTAAGTGCAATAAACCAGTCAGAAAAAGACAAATACTGTATGATCTCATGTATATGTAGAATCCAGTGAACAAAGTAGAAACAGATTCATAGATGCAGAGAACAGACTGACAGCTGTCGGAGGGGCGGGTTCGCAGGGTGGGTGAGAAGGGCGAAGGCATTAAAGCAAACAAACAAAACCCGTAGCCGCAGGCAACAGTGTGATGATGAGCGGAGAAGGCGGGTAGGGGCAGGTGGAAGGGGGTAAAAGGGAATAAATGGTCCCCATAATACAATACAGCATAAGTGACATATGCTATATACTTTCGTTAACCAGTGGCACCCCAATAAATTCCACAGAAAAGTAAAATAAGTGAATAAAATGTCCCCTTGGGCACCAGAGTTAGCCGCACCCCGTGGCTGTTCTGTGTGCTCCCGGGAAAGGGCTTATTCCACTGCCTCTTCCTGGCATCTGCAGGATGTGGGCATATGAGAAAGAGAAAGGTAAGATAAAGAAAAGCGGATTTCCTTGGATTTTCAAGGGACCATCGAGTTGGCTACTGCGAGTCAAGGTGAGCAGAAGTAAGTCGAGCCCAGCCCCTGAAACTCAGAAGTGAGGGCTGGGAGGGAAGAGTCCCTCGCTTCTCCCAGCAGCTGGAATGAACCCTGTCCCGGCAGGACTCGCTGACCTGCTCTGAGGGTCCGCTGCGTCCCGGGCACCACTCAGTGCCTGCGAGGTGCACGCAGTAACTCGCCGAACCTCGATAACGGCCCCAACAGGACTGTCTGGATACCTGTTTTCTAGGTGAGGAAACTGAGTCACCAGAATGTTGAAGAGCTTGCCTATGTCTGTCCGGCGAGGCGCTGGCAGGCCCTTGGTGCTGGCACATGTGTTGGCTGGCTTGTGTGCTGATTTGTGGACGAGGGCAAGGTTGTGGGGCGAGGAAGTCTCCCCGGCTCTCCAGCTGTCCGATGGATTCAGGCCGCAGGGAGACGAATTCAACAGCCATCGCGGCAAGTCCAGTTCCGGAAGGGTCTGGGGCTAGGTGGGTGAATTACTAGTAATGCCACTGAGGAAAAGAAGTCTGAGCTCAGTAAAGACTCGTCACCAGAACGCACCCCGTGATCCTCCCTCGTGTTACTCTACGACTTGCCATCTCGTCCTGCAGAGTGTTTATTTGGTCTGCACGGCATCAGAGTCTGCAGGAGACCGGTGCCTCCTGGGCCAGCTGGGAGAGGTAGAAGGTCACCCATTCCATGGCTGCCCTTTGCTTGCATGTGCCAGGCGTTATTTGCAGTTTCCATAGCAACAGTGAGAGTCCCGAAGAGCCAGGAGCAGCAGGGCAGACAGTTTGGGGTTGCGCGTGACCCACGACAGCAGTGGGAATCACCAGGCTAGGGACGGGCCCTGCTCAGAAAGAGGTTCCGGGTGGTGACAGTGACCACACATTGACGCAGCCACTGAAGACTCAGAAGAATAGGCCTGGAAATCACTGAGTGGCAAGAGTTTCAAACCGTGGCTGCCCCCAGTGTTGGGGGGGACAGGGAACTGGGGGCAGTCCTCCACGCCAGTTCCACCAGAGCATCTCCACTTGTGTCTGTTTTATCCGCTGGCATCCCCACAGAGGTCTTCTGTGTGAAGCATGAAGGAGAAGGGGTGAGGTAGCTAAAGGGGAAAGGTCTAGATCTCCAAATGTCCATTTGACATAATGAGGACATCAAAGGCCAGAGCCTGTGAGAAGACCACATTGCCAGATGGAAATTGGATCTGTGAGGTGCTAGTGACAGGTTTCACAAACATGGGCTATTTGCTGTGCAGGCCTAACATTACACACTTTGCACGATTACTCTGGGTAGGCGCATGCGTGGAAGACAGTTTCAGTAACTATTTGAAGAATGGTGTCCTACAGGGACGATGTGGCAGATGTCTCTCTAGACCAGCACTGTCTAGAAATAGCATGCAAGTTATGCATGTAATTTCAGTGTCTTTTTTTTTTAATTTCAGTATCTGGTATGTCTAAGATATTACCATTCCAATTCTCAACTCCAAAATCATTAACAAAATAGTCATCTTCAATTTCTCATGGTTAGTCTTGGACTCTGACATGTGTTTTACACCTACAGCCCCACTCAGCTTGTAAACTGAATTTTCACAGGGAATCTGTATTTGAATCTCATAAAATGTATCGCTCAGAAAGTAGACTCATGTAGGCAGTTGTTCCAAACTTACTTAAACCTTTTCCGGCAACTGAAGTCTCTAAAATGAAGTGAAATTTCAAATGGAATTGCACAGTCCCACCAGTCACACGTGGTCCCGGTGGCCCATGGCTACTCTACTGGACAGTGCGGTGCTGGACTCTCAAAGGGCTGTCCTCAGAGACCTCTGCCACTTCACGTCACGCAGGGCACCGGCATTCCTCTGCCCCCCGCGAGGTCCCCGGAAGACTTGCCGCAGGAACAGACGCAGAACGGCTGTTCTCTCTGCTGTCCACGAGCACGCGCACCTCTGCCTTTCACCGTTGCACACGGCCAACACGACATGGGGGAACTCACGGCTTCTCCCTCACACTGTTCGGCACGGGGAGAGGAAGAGGTGCGTCATTTCCTGCAGTGGGACGTCGGTGGTCGCCATCTGCAGCATTTTTCAGTTCCCAGATGTCTTGGCCCTGCCACTCACTGGGCTTTGGGCCCCCCGCCCTCGGCTCAGTGTGTCCAGGGAACATGGGTTCAATTTTAACACCAAGCTAAGCAGGCCATGACTGAGAACGTCATTCTGCTGCAAACAGGTAATTCTTTACAAAGACAAGTATAAATTGAGACTCGGGGATGATTTAATTGCTGCCATCTTACCCAATTCTGCACATTTTGTTTAGCAAGAAAATAGTGGCTAAGTAGTTGTTCCAGTTAATTGGGTCTTAAAATCCTTACCTTCAACTTCAGGTATTATCTCACTTATAACTTTTTCTTAATTCTTTATTTTTTAAGTAAAGCCAACTATAAAAATGTAATCAACCTCTTCAATAACTAGATGAGAAGTGTATTGCAAAGTCTTCGAGGCCTCTGCTCCCAGCCTCCTGAAGAGCTCCTACCATTGGTGATTGCAGCCAGTTCGCAAGTGGGTGAATAAACTCACTTTAAAAGCTTGGTCCCCTAAACCTTCCATTAATAAAGAGCTCTTTTAGAAACTTCACAAAACATTGAGAAAGGAAAAAAATATCCAGAGTTCAATGCCATCTCTAACATCAGGTGTGGCTTCTGGTCCATCTCTACCCATTTCCAGTGGGACGGACAGGGTTCCCAAGGCCTTAAGCCTCGTGCACTCGAGCACCCGACAAGCGTTTGTTGGACTGAATTGAGTGGGTTCTTGCAATCTCTTTCCTATCTTGCAGCTTCCCCCTTTCTATGGCATGACTTCATCCCCTTTTCTGAGGCAACACTGGCAGACCAAATGGGGTGAACCCTCTGCAGTGTTGTAAGAGGGAGAGGACTGACTTTGGAATCTGCTGTCATTTGGCCGAGCCAAGGACTCAGGAATCCATGCAAGTGGAATGGAGCACTGGGGGACCCCCAGGGGTGCGGAGACGCTGGGAAACAGCTGTACCTCCCATAAGTAAACTGATCACTGCAACAATTGTCTTTGCAGTACCACCGAATTTTGAAGTCCACCGACTTGGTAGCTTATTGAAAACATTCTGTGATCTAGAAACGAAGGGCGAGGGCGAGGAAAGTATTCGTACAGTCAGCAGAGCAGCAAGCTAGAGTCTCAGGCCTTGTGTTGTCTCTCGTTTAGCAACAAGATTTTGCAACTCACTAAACTTTTATGCTCCTCAGCACACCCACGTGGGTAAAGAGGATCTTGGACTAGGTGACTTGCAAGGTCACATATATGTCAAGCTTCTGAACAGTCCATTCTCTAGGGCCCGTGTCCCGTTGGTCACAGCAGCCTTTCTCACTGTACCCAGAGAGAGCCACTACCAAGCTATCAGAATCGGCTTGCAGCCGCAACTGATTTGTCACCCCTTTCCTGCACCCTTCCCTCACCCCGTGCCTTGTGCAAGGCTTTGAAAGGAACAGGGAGGGAACTGTTATCAGCAGGCAGGGTTTCGAGATAGGGGAATTGAAAGCCCTTGGCTCACCTCTTGCTCGGCTGTTCAGGGAGGCGTTGCCACCTGACAAGGAGGCCTGCAGCATGGCACTTGGGACTCACTCTTCTTTTCCTTGGAGCTGCAACTGATGAGAGACCTGTCGAGGAGAGCAGTTCCCTGGCACCATTCCCAGACCTGGAAGCACATGAAATCAGGTTTCATTCCGACTTCGTTGGAATTATAGCTGCACATTTGAGAGAGCATCTGGGGCAGTGCTAACATCACCCACTTGCCCGGTTGGGAGGAAGCACCCAGCAGCTAACAGAACTCAAGCCTTCAGACAAGCAGCCCCCGCCAGGGCCCCTTGGGATAGCTATTCTGACTCAAGCCAGCCAGGCCATGGGTCCCAGCAGGTGAGGTGGACTCACTCACGTCTGATGGGCCAGCAATGTGAAATCTGAATTTCAGAAACTTGATCAAACCAGGAACTGGTCTGACAACTATCAATGCTGGTGTTGGCCCTAGACCTAGACTACCTAGAGTTCCGGGTTCAGCCCAAGGCAAGGCCTCTGCACGTGTTACTCTTCCTGATGAAGAGTGCTGGGGGTCAAGGGGTAAAAGCCCCTATTCTAGATTCCATGAGCCAGGCTCAGATGTCCTGCAAAGTAGCTCCAAGAAGGTTTTCAAAGACCACCTATGGGCAACTCCTCTGTCCTCCCTATAATTCCCCGAGCACTAAGTAGCTGACTACTTAACTGCTTTGAACCTTAGTTTCCTCATCTGTAGAAACAGAAGTAATGGTGCATTTCTTACAAGGCTGTTGATGAATGAAAATTAAATTACAGTGATTTCTGAGTGAGTGATTAGCACGCCATGTGCTTTGCAAGGAGAAAATTATAGGCTTGCATTCCTTGGGCAGAAGCTGTTTATTTTTTCTATCTCGCAGAAGATCTAGCTCAGCTCCTTGGCAGTGGTCGGTTCTCTAGAGGGACAACCAGGGTGCCCAGGGGGCACATGCTCTCTGCTCTCAGGTCACTCTCCTAACTCCTCCAAACTGCTGAACCCCACTGGCCCTGGGAGTCCCCAGAACCAAAAGCCTGGGGTAAAGTCCCAGCTTAGCCACGCTTCAGGTCTTGCCATGTTACCCCTTCAATCTCAGTACATTTCCTCATGGATAAAATGTAAATAATAGCTACTTCCTCTGACACATAGAAATGTTTAGAGAACAACTGAATGAGTATACCCCATGTGCCTTGTGAATCGTAACGTAAGGTATTACTGTTGTTATTTTAAATCAAGTATCTCCTAACAGCCCATCCTTGCTTCTTGAGGAAGAACCATTGGAAACGTGCTCCTGGAGGCACAATCACAGAGGCTCCAGGATGGCGGTGTACCCTTCCCTGACTTCGGAGGCCAGCTAAGATCAAACACTACTGCGCTTCGAGGCAGATGCCTCGCTGTTTTCAGGGATCCTGTGACCTGCCATGAATAATCAGTCCCCGCAGATGGCCCAGAAAGCTTTCTGGAAAGCCAAGCCTTAGTCGTCCTGCCCTAGGTTGGTCTTGCTTCTTTTTTGCTTTGAAAAACGTGCATGGTTTTGGTTCTTCCACGTGCAGATTCTCAGCCACTGCTTGGCAGCTTTCTTTCCTGCTCTGTTCCCCTAAGCCACACACTCTGCACCCCAGAACTGCGTAGTCCATCAAGAGAGGAGAAGGTTTGATTTCTCCCTTTGTCACATCTGCTGATCTATTTACTATAAATGCCTCACATCCTGGCCCTAGAAGAAACCTGAGCCCTGGAATGGCAAACCGATTCCATCTGGTGACAGCTTGGGTCTCTGGTAGCTGTCTCAGGGACCTGCCCATTGTCTCAGTGGGCTCACGTGCCGGGAAGGAAGGGTGGTAGCGTGTCGTTACCTTAGTCTCAGTGAAGAAAGTGAGTCTCAGAGAAGCTGACTGACTTGCTGGTATGTCTGAATGAAAAGGGAACAACATTCAATTTCCTCGCGCTCTCAGTTTGTTTAGCAGCTAATATTTGCTGAATGCCTACTGTGTATTGGTTCAAGGCCTTGAGATTATCTATCAACATAGATAATCTGTGAACATCTAAAATCAACCTGCATGGAGGTTTGCTTTTTTCAGACAGTCATTAGCCTCAAAGTTGGAATCACCCAGAATATAGAGCCATGATAAAAATATGTCCCAACAAGCTACAGTTATTCATATAATGCACACTAATTTTTTATACATTCACCTCTGCCTTTAGTTCCACACCTGTTCCATGAAGACTAAATAACCACTTTCAAAAGTTGGGCTTTTGCAAGAGTTCTTTGAAAGTGACTTGAAAGTGATTGCCAAAAACAAATCGGCCAATAACCACCCTCGCCTTCCTCCTCCCTTTCTTTGGCTGCTTCACCGGCACCGAGTCGAAAAGGAGCACAAAGGGAAACGGAGCCATAAATTCAGACTCGAGAGCTATGCACACTTCTGGTTTACACAGCAGCCTCTAAGGGGAAACCTAGATGAACCACCAGTTTCCCACTATACCCCAAGTCTCCGAACTCAGAGAATTGTCAAGGGAGGAAGAACGCACGACCGCGGTGATGGAGCTGTGGTCACTCCACCTGCGTGTCGCCTGGGTAGAGGTGTAAATAGCAGGGGGCAAGACAGCCTGTCAGCCCCAGATCTGAGCACTGTAACTGTTCAGTGATCGCACCAGCTGCGTGTGGGGCTCTGTGTCCCTCCCGGCCCCGGCATGGCTGTTCTGCATAGGCTCACTCCCAGCAACTTGCTCCAAGGTCAGAGCAATGTCAGGAACTTTGGAGTGGTGGTTATGAATGTAGTGTCCTCCTATGTGGTAGGTACATATGCATGGGTTCTTTTAGTGGAATTTACCAAAACTTTATTTTTTATTTTTAGTATAGCTGTTGTTTTAAAATTACCACATGCAGTGGTCCATCAGGATATAAGATTTTATTGAGACTGCTTTCCCCTATACTGAAAGGATGGAGAGGGCAGAGATCATGGAGGTGTCAGTGCCGATTCTTAGTCTCCGGCCTTTTTCTCAGCACAGCCTCAGGAGAGTGTGACGAATGATGTTAAAAGGCTTTGTATCCCCTTTTGCAGATAAGTAAACTGAAACATAAAGAGTTAGCTGATTATGCATCTAGTAAGTGGCAGAATGAAGTTCAAGTCCAGGTCTGTCTGATTCCCAAGCCCATGTGCCTCCATTTCAGCCTCACCACCTGCCTGTTGATTTATACCTAATGCATCAGAAACCTAGTCTTCAACTTCAGCCAGGTGCTCGCTCCCCTGGAGGGTGTGAAGATGTTTCATGAGAAAGGCAGGCATGGGTAGTTTTAAGGTCACAGTCATTTCCACATTCCCAATTTCAATGTACACATCAAAACTGATGCCCTCGAGACAGCCCCGGTGATCCTCCCAATACCCTTCTCCCGTCCGATCTTCAAGGGCGTGTTGCCCAAAGTGCACAAACATTCTTTGAGCATCACACAAAGGGACGTGTGAAAGATCTTTTCACTAAGGACCCACACATGGGCCCCCATCTCGGGAAGATATGCACTCCCAGTGAAACCTTGCTCTTGGGTTTAACAGTCATCAATATCGGTAATTGTTTTCATGGTGCTGTTACACGCAATCCAGAAGAAGGTTTTTGTTTTCAGCCTTCTGTTCATAGGAAATGTATTTTAAATCAGATGTTAGTATGTACATGTATTTTTTGTTTGTTTCAGAAAGTAGAATACTGTGACTGTGAGTTGCCTTTTAAACCGAGAATTCTGTGTGAGTAGAATCTAGACCGAGTCGGGGAGACGGGAAGTAGGGTGGGAATCCAGGTCTGGGGCAGGGGTTGGCAAACGGGGAGGCCAGTTGCAACCCACTGCCTCTTCTTGTCAGTAAAAGTTTACCGGAACGCTGTGCACTCGTCTGTCACTGGCTGTGACTGCTTTGCCACTACAGTAGCGTCGTTGGGTAGCTGAGACAGAGGGACAGAGACTGCTTCAAAAAGCCTAAAACAATATCTGGTCTTTACATAACAAGTCCGCAGGCCAAAAATGATGGTGTTAACTTCCCAACTACTAAAGAAGAGCTTATTCATGTATTTTTAAATGAGTAATTGTGGATAGAAAATCACTATTGTATGTATATTCAAGGGTACCTTTAAAACTAATGCAACAGCTCTATGTTAAAAATATTAATATTGTAATATGCTGAACATTATGTTCTTTGGAACTATTTCAACATCGATAAAAAGTTTTGACCATCCACATAAAAATGTGCAAGGAGTACAAAGGCTTTTTTTTAAATAGAGAGTTAGGAGACCACAGCCCTAGGAGACAGGGTCGGGGATGTGGCTTTCCATAGTTCAAGGCCATCCTGGGATGGACAGGGGCTTGCTCCTTTCTCTTGGGGCAGATGAAGCCCCTGTGAGTACCTCAGCCCTCACCAGCTGTTCTCCCACAACCGCAGGGGGCAGCTGATGGAAACGTGGGACTCTTAACAGGACTTGGCCAAAGAGTGGCTCTGTAAATGCCTGGTCCAGTCCTGCAGATCAGAGAAGTCCTTCCTGGTCACTCCGTGGGCGCCTGTCTCATCAGTCAGCGGGGAGGTAAAAAGAACAGTGGTGGGGGGGCGGGGTTTAGAATGTGCCTGCAGAATGGGTGGCCCCTGGGCTGTGTTCCAGCTGCCCTGACTGTGGGGGACACTGCTAAAGTAGGGATTTAAACCCACCTAGTAACCTTGATGCATGGTATTGGTTGAATTGTGTCCTCTCCCAAAAGAGAGATGCTGGTCTTAACCATCAGGAGGAGGTAGCACCTTCACAGAGGTAATCCAGTTCAAATGAGGTCATCAGAATGGGCCCTAATCGGTATGAACTGGTGTTCTGTGAAAAGGGGAGATTGGAACGCAGAGGTAGACGGAGCAGTCATGTGACGTGCAGAGATGCAGAAGGAAGACAGTCACCTGCAAGCCGAGGAGGGGGGCTGGGGCAGACCCTTCCCTCGCATCCCTGGGGAAGAACCAACACTGCTGACACCTAGATTTCAGACTCCTGACCTCCCTCACCCTGTGGGTTAAGGTGTGACATCCACGGCAGCTACGGCAGCCTAGCAAACTAACACAGTGCAGTCAAACACGTAGGCTCCTTAATGGATGTCACAAAGCCCAGTGGCTTCTCTGTTTACAGTAGCTATGCTTTGAAAGTACTGTATTACATGGTCCATCAGGAGACAAGGTGTTATCAGTGTGCATCTGAAGACCGAGGACCGGAACCAGGGAGACTTGGTCCTGGCCCCCAGTCGCCCTCCTTCCCCATAGATGGTGTCTCAGCAGAGCAGTCGAGATAAAAAACGCTGGAGCCAGAGCTCTTGGGCTGAAGTCCTACAGGCTGTGTGACCACAGGGCCTGAATGTCCTCACGTGTGCCACAGAGTAGTGGTACCTGCCTGCTTAGATTATTATGAAGACCAACCGAGTTAACATACAAGACTCTCAGTGCGTGCATGTATTAAGTGCTCAACAATGAGAAAAGCTCTCATACCAACCTCCGCCTAAGACCGTCCCAGACCCACAGGTCACCTAATAAGTACTACTCACATGCTTCCTTACAATTCTGGAAGTTTTATTTATGAAATGACCACATAAATCACCGAAAGGGGGGTTTAAAAATCTATGATTTTCTTTTCTCTTTTTTTTAATCCTATCTTCTCGGAAGGGCTAACATTTGAGAATAGCTAGCATGCTTTACTGATCCTTCAAAGAAAAAAAATAACATCGCTTTGGTACCAGTTGGCAGTAAGATTTCATCAGTCACTTGAGATCATGGAGAAACTGGCTGATCTTTTCACCCTTCGAGCTAATTAGCCTTTGGACAAATACAGCTAGTCACCAAAGCCAAGCACAGCTGACCAAACACATTGCAAAGAGTAAATTTGGTGGGTAAATAATGCCAAGCCTAGATCTCTCTGTGATACTGCTTTTCTGAGTCCCTGGAATCTCTGCAGTCTTTCCTTCCCAGCTAGAGTTGGTAGCAGGGTGTTTACGACCTTGCCAAACAATAGGGAAATGCAACTGATTGAAGCAGCTCTCTCCTCCCTTCCCAGCCCCCAGCCCCTCTTACAATTTCTTCTCTTCTGTTTACAAATAACTAGCCCTGTTTGACTTTTAATGACCTAATTGTATCTTTTGGACCCTTGTTTAACAGATGAAGGAGACTTCCTTAGATCCCCAGCTGAAATGTAATTTTTCTCAATTTAATTTCATGCCTCACTGTAACCCAAAGGCCTGTTACGTAGGAGTAGATAAGGGTCGTATCCACTTAGACAGTGTCTGATGAAACCCAGTGTCTTCAGACCTTCCAGTGTGGGGCTGAGGAAGACTCTCCAGGTCGTCCTTTTCGAGCCCCCTTCAGCTGCAGTTGCTGTTTCACAGAGTGTCCCACAGTCCCACCGGGGAGTCCTCGGTAGCTGTAGGGATGGCGTCTCCCTGGCCTGAGGACTTCCCCTGGGAGGGGCAGGTAGGTCGGTGTGCCCGCCCATCATGATGTCTGGCTCTCCTGGACAGGCTTCTGGTCTCTGCCTTGATGTCCCCTCATGTGGGCAACCTCATACTCTGCATCCATGACCTTCTGAGTGACCTCTGCCCCTTCCTGATACCACAGGGCAGAGTCCTGGAGGAGAAGGGACCCCAGAGTGAATGACCAGCTCTGACATGGCACAGCCACATACCGAAGTCACTCAGGGTTTGGTTTTTGTTCCTTCTTTGGGGGAAACAGGAAACCCTTTAGCTCTTATTTCAGAAGAGCCGTAGAAGTGTGGCCGTTTCTCATTGTCAACAATGTTCATTGATTCAACAAACATTTATCAAGTGAATACTAACCGCCCAGCATTATGCTGGATAAATGAGACGAATCCAGAGAGAATACAATCTAGACTTTGCTCTCAGGGATCTTAGAAAATAGTGAAAATCTTAGGAGATAGTAAACCGCGTGTGACAGTATTGTCTAGTTGGCAACGAAATCGTAAGCCTGCAGTGGACTAAGTCCTAGGCCACCATCCTGTACATTCGCACAGATGCCCCGTGCTGCAGAGCTCCGAACTCCACACTTGCACATTAGGGTCTGATTGACTGGGTAGTTTTGCACTTTTCCTTTACCCGGAGGGGGTGTGGGAGAGATGGAGGGAGAAGATGCTAGCTGAGGCATTGCTAGCCTCTTCCCAAAACCCAAGGTCTTCAGTGCCCACTGCTTCCATCCTGTGCCTTTGATCACTGATCCCTAGGAGGTCAGCTGTTCCTTGCCAGATACTGGAGTCCACACCAAAACCACCACTCTCCCACTCAGGGGCGTGGCCTTCTTTTCCTCCTTTTGTCTCTCTATCCTCCCTTTCTGTGTGAGTTTCCAAAAGCAGTCAGCCTCTCTGTCCCTTTACCAGAGGCACAAAATTTGGCCAACACTCCCCCTAGTGGCAATATAACAAATCTCCTAACAGGACTTACCCAAGAGTCCAGGCTGAAACCTGGTGGCCAGCCTGGGATTGAGTGACCTGCCAATGAGATATTGCTGGGCTCCACTTCGAGTGTGCATTTCTGAACAAGTAGCCTAGGCGTTTAAAATATTCCAGTGCGGGATCTGTTGACCTAGATTATGCATCCCTGAATGTTGTAGGAAAGAGAGGCAATGTGAGAAGAAATGCTTGTAAACTTAGTATTAATTTCCAAAAAGAATAGAAGTCACAGGTGTTTGCATGAATTTCCTACAATGTGCACTTCTGAGAATGCTAGCTTCTCCTTGTATTCCCTTTGCTACCTGCAAATATACAAGAGTATTTAGGTAACGTCATTAACCAATGTTACCCAATACATGTAATTTTAGAAAGTGAGTTAGGCCTAGGCATCGTTGCTTTATTATTCTCCATTTATATTTCTAAACATCCTCCAGACCTTAGATCTTCTCTCCAGTTTCTAGACAGCCAGGGCATTAGGAACAGGTTGCTGATTTAATCAGCAGGCTGCTTGTCATGTTTTCCAGATGGTTAATGGGTCTCTTAAATAAAACTGGCCCTAATGCTAACTGGTGTTTCTATTCCCGTCCCCTTGCAGAGTAATTTGTTTCATGGCCCAAGTTTCTTTTCATTATTTTTCTGCAGTCTGTGGTGATCCCTCTCCCCCACTTCTTTGTGCAAAGCTGTCTGATTGCACATTAATTCAATTCATCGATAGTAATCACACATGCTGGGAGAGGAGACCGTTCATATTAAGATCAGCACATTGCCCAAGTCATGTGTCTTTCGCACGTAAAGTCTTAGAGGGTAGGCTTGTCACCGTCGTTGATGGAGTCAGGTACTGGAGGCATCCCTCACTCCTCTGCTTCGGGAAAGGGCATCCTTGTCCTATGAAAGGGAGTTACTTGGGAGCAGTATGTATGGACCAGTATATATTTCAGGAGTCCCACGTGAAAAACCGTGGTCCTAATTTCAATACTACACAAAGGATTCCAAATACAAGTAACCTTCAAGATGCCCCCGAGGTTTCAGTTGGATTCCCATTTCCCAGATGGTTGCCGAGGTCTGTACAGTTAGGCCATTTGAAAGTGACATTAGAACTCGTGCTAGCAGAACGCCTCTGTGCATGACTGCTGCAGCCGCGAGCGGCCGGACGTCGCCAAGATAACGTAGGGTCTGAATGGCGTTGCCTTCTGAAAGGCAGGCAGCCGGAGGTGCCGAGAATTAACGGAGGAGCTACGGGAGAAATGCGGCTCTATTACACCAAGCGCTTTCCTCCTTTCCATTCTGTTGCCTGCCTGAGATGATTTGGCAGAGTTTAAAAATAAATGAACCATATTCCCTTTTTCCTTCAGAGCTTTGCTTTGAAGGCATTCTGGAAAAGAAAATAATGCAGTACTAACACAGTCAGTATGGAGGGATCAGGACATGCAAATATAAATGTTCTGTCCAGCAGCATATATACAAGAGCCCACTCTCCTCACGTGGCGGGAATGTGTCTGGTTCCAGTTCACATGTGCCGATGGGATGCCTCAATGAGATGTTAATTATCTGCCAGGTAATGCAGAGGAAACAGTGTTTTCAGTGGGTTTTAGCAGCATTTGAACTTTTCCACTGTTATCTTTACACCGCAACGTATAGTGACAGGGATTAGGTTTTTTATAGCCACTCAATTCCAATCTTCAGTGCCAACTAGAGGCAGGATTCTTTTGTGGGCATATCATTTATGTTGATCATTGCTCTTCATGTTTTATTTTAGCTGCCAAAATCCTTATTGTAAACAGAGTGGACCCTACCTCAGAAGCCCACGCCAGCACAGCTAAGCCGTGGGGGGTGGACCTGAGGCTGGACACCTCCGACCCCCCACTGAGACCCCCTGTCCCCTAGCTGAATGTGAAACCTTTGAAACTGTCTCTGGGAGCAAGAACAAGTTTACATCTCTATTTTGCAGGAGGGGGGGATGCCTCTCATGATTCACTCATTCTTTGACGGAGCAAATGTTTATTTACGCAGTGCCTGTTGTAAGCCAGGCCTTCTTCTAGGCACTGAGGATGCAGCAGTGAGTAGGAGACACCAAGAGCCTGCTCCCTCCCAGACACTGCGAGGAGACGGCCAGGCCACTGGGGGTGGCCAGTGCTTTGAAGGATGGACCGAGGGAGGGGCCCTGGGGAGAGAACTGCCTAGGGAGAATCGTCAGGTAAGGCACATCCAGCGTTCGGGGAAGAGTGTTGCAGACAAAGAAAGCTCCCAGAATCCCTGTGGCAGGGGGACCTCAGCACATCCACAGCCAGGCCAGCGAGGCAGGTGGCGGGGGCCTGGCGGGGGTGGGTGCGGGGCTGTGGCAGGCAGAGGGGTCTGAGTGAGCAAGTCCGTTTTTGGAGGTTTTGGTAAGCCGTGATGAAAGTCCCGGACTTCACATTCTATTTTGAATTCGCTGTTAATCATGGTTTAATTATTTGTTATTAAACTACTTATGATTCAGCTCTTTTACTTTCATTGACTTCCCAGATGGCTTTGAAGTAACTCACATATGTGATGTGTAAACACAGGTTCATTCCAATAAAAGTTCAAGACCAGCAGAGGGATAAATAAGTAAAAGATAGTGGGGCTGAGAATTGAAAACGTAGCTCTGTGTTTCCTCAGAGCCGGGGAAGGCAGGGCGGGGGGAAGAGAGAAGATAATGGCTTATGTAATTCTGATTAGTTTAAAAGGAAGGCTGTTTGTTCTTTGGGGAAGAAAATTCTCAAATAAATTCTAACCCTAATGTGTTCCATTGGGCCTTACACAGAACCATCAGTAATTCTCTTTATGAATATTGAATATTCTAACTCAGTATTCGCAAACTGTTGCCACGCTGGGGAATACGAACCTTAGTCAGACGTGCACCCTGCCTCCTGGGAGCTTGCGGTTTAACAGTGTGCACAGCAAACATGCGCAGATGATGATGCTAAAAGCCACACCACCCGGATAAATTAGAATTTGTTTCCCAAGTGTCTGTTAGGTTGGCCAAAAAGCCTGTATGGTTTTTTCTGTAAAAGAAAAGATGCATTTTTCATATTCACCAATAACTTTATTGATTTGGGTTGAGGATTTTGAGTATGTTGGCCATCTAGCTATTGGCTTCTAGTGGGTAGAGGCCAGGGGTGCTGCTAAACACCTTCCAATGCATAAGACAGCCCACAGCAAAGAGTTATTTGGCCAAAATGTTAATAGTACCAGAAACTTCGCAAACCACTTTTGACACGTTTGATCAGTCATTGCACCCTCTCCATATACTGCACAAATCTTTTTTTGTGTTTCAGTTGTGTTTTTACCTTTCTTGAAATAATAAAGCATAATGCACCAAAAATGTATATTTTCTTCCATCTTCAATGTTAAAATGGCTGCACAAAAATGAACCAATGTTGATAAAGTTTTTTTTTAATTCATGCTGATAGGACAGCTGTCACAAGAGAATCTAACAAAATTTTTTTGAATGAAGTTAAAAGATAATTAAGTGCTAGTAGGACCCTCTTATGGAAAAAAACTGAATGAACTTCTTAGCCAGGTCAGTGGCAGTGGCCTTCATAGGACTTTCTGTCAATCACAAGTGCAGCACTAAAGCCTGGCTCTGGGTGTGTTTCAGGGCTGCAGAAAGAGTCAGGGGGCCAGTCGGGTCTGCAGCGTCTCAGAAACCCAGGGATTTCACACAGAGCCCAGGGGCAGGGTGGCAGGCCAGCTCTGGAGGCTGGTTCCTCTGCTTGCGCATCTCCCCTGCCAGAGCTGCTCCTCGTTCAGGTGCCAGGGTGACTCTGTCAGGAGCCTGGGGGCCAGGTGATCTGCACTGCTGATTTAGTGACGTATCTCCTTTGGGTATCAGGTGTGTAGGTGGCAAATTGATATTGTTGTGATCATTACATGTTTTTTTCTATTAAAATATGTGTTTACTAATTGAACTCATTCAAGTTTATGAGGGAAAATAGAAAATGCAGGCATCACAAAAGGAAAAATGCCTCTGATTCCTCCCTTGAAAGGAAAACACGGTGAATGCGTGGCCAGTGCGCCCTCAGACGTGTTTCCGTGCGTGCATCTTGGGGGAGGGTCACGCCATCTACACAGCCCCCTCTTCTCGAGTCTCTCAACATTGAGACATGCAGTTCCACGCATCCTTACTAATTGCTACACGGCAGTCTGCGGTATAATTATAATTAACTTAAACCAATCCTCTAAAGTTGACTTACAGGTTGTTCCTAATTTTTCACAATTAGAATCAGTGCTGGGACAAACACTCTTTGAAATACACCTTTTACACCTTCTCAATTTTGTGTTAATACCTTTTGGGGAGTGGAAGGAGCCGTGATTCCGGTAGCTGTCCTCGTGTTGAGTCCCGTGCACACCCAGAGCTTTCCTTAAGCCCTCTGCTCGCTGCCTCTGATGCAGGCGGCGCTGAGCTACACTCTGACAGAGGACGGGGCTCCAAAGCTCCGAATGGGGCCCTGAGTTTTAGATTCTCACTTGCTTTTCCTTTCTTCCCATCCCAACTCCATAAATTCCCTCAATTCAGTTACCCAAGCTAGAGCGTAGAGGGCATTTTCAGCTCCTTCTGTTTACTCAATGCCTACCACACCCAATTAGTCACCACGTTCTTTAAGTTCTGCCTCCTAAAAACATGCCCTGAGTCTGTGGCCCCCTCCTACAACCCTTAGTCCATCCAGCCCTGGTCAGTGGC
>PVKM010023066.1:0-21409 GCA_004027735.1 Carollia perspicillata | reverse complement strand
GCACAACAGGGAAAAACTGGGACAACTGTAACAGAGAACACTAAAAAAGAAAAAAATAGAATGGGGAGAGGGTGAGAAATTGAGTCAAGGATGATCCCAGGGTTTCGGATGGCCACCTGGATAAGAGCAGTTTGGGGAGAAGTGAGTTAAGAGAATAAGTGACACTGTATTGTAAAAAGAAGGGGAGAAAAGTAAGAGGCTTTCTTATTTAAGAGAGCGTATTTATATGCTGATGGAATGATTCGTTAGAATATTAGTTGAGAACAGGATCTCAATTGACTGAAAGTAATTTGATACCATTCAACATTCATTTATGATAAAAATTGGAATAAATTAGGCATTACAATAGATTGGGAAATCCTGCCCTATTGCAAAGGAGATATTTAGTGGTGAAGTATTAGAAGCATAACCTTACAAATCAAGACAGTGGCTATCATCAGTGTTGTGCTGAAAGAGGGGCCACTGCTTGCCAAGGGAAGCAGTGTGACCAGAGCTGGTCTTTGAAAGGAGTGTCCTATGGGCGCTGCATCGTGGATGGGAGGCTGTTAAGATGCTGAATATGCCTGAAGCACTTGTGAATATGCGCGAGAGGATTTCTAAAAGTGCTTAGTTATAAAACCTTAATAACAATCATCACTATAATTTCTTTCTTGAAGAAATTATACATGCAAATACCCTGAACAAAACCCACGATCCTGAGGATGAAGTGCAATCTGTTAGACATATAGTCATTGTGAGCATACTGTGTTCCTTTAAAAATTAGCAGAAGTCTGTTTTTAGCAAATTGGCACACTGCAGTTCATGCTAGAGGGAAAACAAGTAGTATTGAAATGTCGGTTTCTTGAAATAACCCTTTCCCTGAACTCCCACCTATAAAACCACTAGGGCTGAAGTGATCATAGAGCAACTATGGCTTTTCAATCATGGCTTGGACTTACACAATCTAGAGGAGAGGGAAGTCTCCAAACACTTCTCTTTTTTGTTTAAAATGTACTTGATTTTATTTTCCTTTTGCCATTTTAGCCCAACTGCCTAAAATTAGTAGGGGGGAGGAAATGGGAGGGAGGTGGGGAGCACTGGGCGGGTGGACTGGGATGGGAGTAAAAGACAGAAAACTGTACTTGAACAATTAATTTAAAAAAAATTAGTAGGTGAGGATGACACGGTAAGCGATGCTAAAAGAAATGGCATGCTATATCCATTCCCAGTGCAAGATGGGGACACTGAAAACTCAAGACTGCTGCTAAGTCAAGTAGAACAACTTACCTTCTGATGAAGTAAAAGAATACAATTTTGAAGAGTGGAAGTCGTTTTTTCTTCTTTTTCTGAAAAGTATTACATATTCATTGCAAAATAAATTCAAGCAAGAGGATTGCCTTGAAATTCTATACTGCAGAGACAGCTACTGTTAACATTTTGGTGAATATTCTCCATATTTAGACCTGTATATATACATATTTTTTAATACATACTGTTCAAGAGTTATTCTGTGTAATTACAAATCCAAGTGGAATACTGTTAAGTCTCAAAGTAACAGTTTGGAGCTGAAAATAAAGTTGGAATCCAACAAATCTCTGTAAGTGAGGCCATATGGTATGAGAGAAAGAGCACTGGCCACTGAAGCTAGGAAAACCAGCTTTTGGTCCCTCACACCAGCCATCTGATGTTGGGAGAAAGTACTTCCTTCATCTTCTCTGAGCCTACTTTCTCATCTGTAGAATAGAAAGCCAGGTTCATTTAGGTAAAAACACTACAAACTGAAGAATAGTATCCTTAGATGTATTTCTTAAGTATATTAATTAATATGAGTGTCAGTAGAAAACTCCTGTCACCTAAGGTGACTAAGGCCACTCTAAGCCAAGTTTTGCATGTATAAGCTAAACCAAGAATTCTAGAATTTTTATATACTTGATCTTATTTATTTTTAAAGACAAATTTGTTTATTGTGCTAATTTCAAACCCTGGTTCTCCACTTTTTGCTAGAGTATTTTAAACTGGATAAAAGTCCTGCCAAGGAAACTTTTGGTCCAGATCCTTATTTCCCACAGTTGGGGTTACAAAAGGCTGAGAACTAAAGCAAGTCAGGATGCTAAAGGCAGCTTCCTGATGCTACAAGGTTGCAAATTGGTCACCTGTGTGCTGCAACTATCCCTCCCCCAAGATGTTTTCAAGAAAAGAATTTATGGTCACCATGTAAAAATTGAAAGGTAATTCAAAAATCACCTACCCACTGACTCTGGAAAAATAACAGATGAAGATTACTTTGGGCTCACGTTCCCAGTCAACCGAAAAGGCTACATGCGTTCGGCAACATGTAGCTTACTCAGCCTGCCCTGTTATTTTACATTCCTGTCTGGTCGGCCACACCAGAAGATGAGTTTGCTTTTCCCACACTGCCCCTCCCCCCCATACTGTGCACATGGAGTTGATGGTCACCCTCCTGCATTAATTATCCAGGAGAATCTAGCCGAAGAATTCTTGACCTTCATCCTATTTCTGGTAGCTTCCATAATTTTCTGGTTTTAGTCATGAAGGGCACAATATGAAAATATCAAATGATATTTATTTACTAAGTGATATAGAGCTAAACTCTTCATTGTGTTTAGTTCCTTTTCAATATTGGTGAATTTTTAAAAAAATCAAAGTTGGAAACTTAATCTTGTTGCTTTTAATACACTGTCCTAGTATGAAATGGAGTCACTGGAAAGAATTATCTTTTGTAATTATTTTGTAAAGCATTAATACCAAATTTTCTTAGTAAAATTTGATTGTGCATCAATTTTATCTATTCAATAAGATAAAGAAATATTTGAAAGACATGCCGAATTATGGAAATCTATTACCTATACTAGAAAGAACAGTCTTTGGTCCATTTTTAATGTACTAACTAGCAGAATTTTAAAAATGGAAATACTGTTTAAAAATTATTTCTTGTTATTATCTATACCTAACTTTACCTGAACCAAAGGACTAAAAGGATATTTCATTTGCTCACTGAGCACATACACTGCAACACATGTATGATTTTATGACTGAACATGGTTAGTCCTTTGTAATCTAACCAATCATTAATAGTAATTGATAGATTACTGATTATTAGCAAATCTATTGCATAATTCCAAATTAGTCCTTGATACTGTTTTTAGCCTATTTTTTAAAAAGGATTAATAGCTGATACTTGAAATGTTATGTGTTCCCATGATTATGGGAAATGGGAGGGGGCAGGGGCCATGATAATCCCTCACTTAATGCTATCAAACTCACGGTTGTTAGTAACAAACCTCAATACCTCCCTGACAGCAATGGAGGAGTGAAGTGGAATCCCTATATGGAAAGTAGGAAAAGCTCTAATAATCACAGTTTGGGTTTCAAAGCCATAGAGCCACAGGTTTGCATTATTCTTGTGTTTCTGAAGACCTACAAAAGATATCAAGAAATTGTAGCAGTTTGGTCCAGGATACTATAACCTTGAAGTACATGGTCAAGGGGGAGGGGCTTACCCCTTATCATCAGATATCTCTCATAATGGCATAAGTTTCCTTGTACAGATTGGAAGTAAAAAATAAAAGGGACAATTTGCCAGTGAATGATCAGCCTTCAATTCAGCTATCATGTGTCATAAATGTGAGATTGCCTTGGGGAACTGACCACTTAGCCAAGACTGCCAGTAGTGGTGCCCTGACAACTTCACCAACCCTCTTAGAGGTTACCAGAGACCTTTTCCCCAAGTGTCTGCAATTACTGGAGTACCAATGTTGATAAAACTAAATATTTGGTTTTTGAGGATTCTGCTTCTCTCAAAACCCTCTAGGTTAGAGGCTGCTTGTTCATATACACCTCGGGAACTTCGGGCCAAGAAGCAGCACAGTTTCCTCTCCTGGTCATTGTTCACTCTCGACCCTATACCCGTTTTGTTCCTTGACCCTATACCCCTTGACCTGTACCTAAAAGTGCTATGCCACTGTCATGACGCTGGTGCCTAGATCTGCCTCATACGTTAGCCCCTCTTCAGTACTGGCCATATGAAGTTGAACATGGACTTTGCCCCATGACCTTGAACAAATCATTTGACTTGTCTAATCATATACAAGTTACCTGGAAGAAGGATCACAAGACTGGTCTTGAGAGAGCCTGCCTAGATCTGACACAGCAGCTTCCAGTCCACTCCTTGAATATCCACGTGAGCCACACTGACACACGGTGCAGTCAAGCAAGAGTGGGGACCCCAAAAAGGGATTTGAAATGGGGTCCAGAACCCAAGGTGTCCAGGAAATATTAAGATGTCCTCACCCCTTCCCCCCCACAGGTGTAAATTGGGGTAAGGGACAAATGGAGCAGGGCCATTGAGAGCCATTTTGCATAGTAACAGCTTTGCAGCTAACCTCTGGCATGGTTATTTAATATATCTATAGCTTTTAACTGGTTTCATAGATATGTTAAACAGCTGTGGCCATGCTTTGAGCCAGGGAGAGGGGAGTGACTTCCACCCAAGATGTGACTGGGAGGCAACTCCCCCTGGTTACAGTGCCTGTGCAAGAGCTTGGAGATGATTGGCTCCACACCATGGGGCCACACCTGCCCAGACTCACCATGGCAGCCCAGTAAAGCTAGAAGGATATGGGAGTCCTGGCAGGTGTAGCTGATTGTGGGAGGAGTCGGAAATGGGGCTGCAGAGGAAGGCTGGTGCAGGGGTTTTAACCGAGACGTGGCAGTTATTAAGGGGGGAACTATGCGGTCTTGGCAGAATGCAGACCCCCTCACAGCTTTGCAAAAGGGGGGCACGAGGCTTAGAGAGAGTGCAGACCCCTTTGCAATTCTGGTGGAAGAAGAAAGAACCATGCGCTTTGGGCCAGAGTGGGGACCCCCACAGCCAGTGTAAGGAGAGTGAACCACGTGGCCGTGGCAGTGCAAGGAGAGGACCACGTGGCTTTGGTGTCTTGGTTGGGACCATGCAGCTTGGATGAGAGTCAGGACCACCAGGTTTTGGAAGTGCTCCCTTTTGCCACGTGGAGGGTGCCGGGAGGACTGTGTGTATTTGTGGAGAACTTTAGTTTGTATTTCAAATAAATAGTAAGTTCCTTTCCTTTTCACTGGTCTCTGTTATTGAGATGTCTTTCCTCTGGTGGCAGACAATCGAGCCCAGTAGGTGGTCTGGACGATATTAGTATACTGTCCTTAGTGGGGGGACCCCTGTTCTGTTCTGTAAGTTTTTGGTGACTCTGGTGGGATATTGCCCCCCTCCCTGGACCTCTGTTGTGTAACAGTTTGGCATCCCTGGGTGGGCCAAATATTGCTCTCCCCCTTAGGCCTCTGTTCTGTAACAACACCCTCACACACACTCTTTAATTTTTGGCAATCTTCCTACATAAGTGCTTGTAACTTTTCCATTCAACCAATATCTGCTGTTCCAATTATCCTGGGGAAAGCAGGACAAAAACACAAAACAAAACCTATTACCTAAATGGGTTGATAATTATGATGGAGTCAGTTGTCTCAACTTCTAACTAAACCATCTTAACTCTATCCCCGATGTGATTTTTCACTCTTTAAACTGGTTCTCTGTCTTCACCCAAATACTCTCTTCTTCAGGCTTTCAGCTCGGGCTTTCCTCTCTCTGGGCCATGGAGGATGGGCTTCAAGTATATAAAATTCTGGAAATGAAAGATAAAATGTGGTGCCTGTGCCTGTGCTGACAATGTGCTGGGGAAGGGAAAGCAACTTTATTCAGAAAGCCAGCAAGCCAAGAAGATGGAGGACTAGTGTCCTAAAGAATCATGTTAAGAAAATACAGAAATTCAGGTTTCTTTTATGTCAGTGGAAGGGGTAAAGGAGAGGGACAAGAGGTAACTGATGTCACAGACATCTGGGCGCCCGCAGGGATTCTGAGAAAGATTATGAAACTTTGTTCTTAGTCTGCTGACTCGAATTGACCAGTCCTGTCACAAAGTTCCTGCAAATCTTTGATAAACAATCATTATTTTTGAACATACTTCCCTTATCTCCTTAGGAGAGGCACTTACTAGTAAAGAACTGTTTCTGTAAAACTCAAGCCACTCGCAGAATGATTAGCATGTCTATAGTGAGACCAAGCAGGAGCTATCAACCTGAAGGCTGTGGGAAAAAAACAGACTTGAACAAGATGAAGTCAGAAGTGGAGCTTTTCTGTTACATGCCTTTGTCAGAGAGAATCCATAACTTCTTTCATGCGATTCTCAGAATGTGACAGAAAAAAAAAAGGTTTTCTTGTGAGTGATCAACACAGATGAGCCTTGCACACTTAACTTCTGCTCATCAAGCAGCAATTCAATGGTGCAGGAGGAGGAATACTACGCATTAGGGGAAAGATGTAAGCCTGAGCTCTCCACCTTGGACCATGTATCGTCCTTTTCTCAGGGAAGAAAATGGAAACATAGAGCCAACAGGGCAGGGGTTTTGTAAGTGGAACTCGGGATTGACTTGTCAGTTCCTACAATCAGATTATGTTTTCTTGGACCAAGTGTGGGACTCAAAAGAATAGGCTTTTCAGCCATAATTCTTCACTAGTTAAAAATGCCATTAGTTTCCTTGTATAAAGAGACCTGACTTTAAAATTGTACATTTACAAGATTTTAGTCAACTTACAACAGGTTTGGAAAACCTATGGGCGAAGGGCTAATATAAAGCTTCCTTCCCTTTATTTGTTCCCTCTGCCTTTCAAACTGTAGGTTTAAAAAAAATTCCTCCCCCTAGGATATGTTTACTGACTTTACAGAGAAAAGGAAGAGGTGGAGGGAGGTGGGGAGAGAGACAGAAAGAGAAAGCAACGGCAGTTGGTTTCCTCCCATACATGATCTGAAGACATGGCACCCACAACCTAGGTATGTGCCCTGACTGGGAGGCAAACCTGTGACCTGTGGTGTCTGGGACAATGCTACACTGAGCCACTTGGCCAGGGCATTTGCCGATTTTTTTTTTCAAAGTGGGGGATTTGTCTCTACTTGATTAAACATTGAGGAGAATTCTAACAACGTTAAGAGCCAATGATATGACAGACCAGAATTCACAGCCTGGTAATGCTACCTACCAGCATTGTGCAAAATGCTTGGTACAATAGGGACTCAATTAGATAAGCATTATTTTTAACATAATAATAAGCCAAATCTAATAGCTACCTTTGTGAACTCATTCACTTCTATCTAAAAGTGAAAGACAACCATCCAATTGCTTTACAGCTTCAAATCTGCCTCTAAAGCTTCATCAAGACTGTATATACAGTCACTGGCTACTAAACTTCAATTTCCCACCAGTAACTCAATTTCATTTTTTCTTTCTGTCACCATATCATATATTTCACTTAAGGCTCATCAACCAGTTTGGCCAAGCTAGAAATCTGTATATTATCTTTGAGATTCACTCTTCCCTTTAATATTTAACATGAATAGACCTTAAGCCTATTGGTTCTACCTTTAAAAGATCTCTTTAGCCGGTCCCTCTTCATCCCCATGGTCACCACCTTAGTTTTGGAACCTTACAAATTCCTACCTGGATTATTACAACAGCTTTGTAACTTACTTTTGTCCCGAGTTCCTTACATGTAGATTCTGTCCTACACAGTTATTGAAGGGTCTTATATGATGGGGATTTTTTTAAAGTATTAAATTGTAAGTGTGTGATTCTCTCCTTCCACCTGAAATCTTTTTCTTTGGCTGACAGTCTCACCATCCCCTCTAAGTGATACTTTGCTAGTGCCAGCTTTGGTCCTTGAGTTGTGAAAAATAAGAATAACAGACGTGAAAAATCACAGCCTTACAAGGTGAAAGACTAATTTAATTAATTCCCATTAGTAACAAGAGTGAGAGTTTATTATAAAAAGGCAACTGCAAGAGTAGAAAGTGGGGTAAGAAGGGGGAGAACCTTAGGCTTGGTTTAGAGGGCAGCTTTTTGATTTGGACTTGAGGGAGACAAGGGTAAAGACAAATTTAAGGCAAAAGATAATCACAATGCAAGAAGAAGGGAGACACTGAAGTGCTTCTTTGATTTTCCGATTTTGGTGGCTTCACCGCACAGGGCCTGTATGGCGTCCAGGCTCTAACAGTGACATCTGGTTAAACTGCATGCTCCCGAGATGAAGGCCCCATGACATTGAAGGCCCTTCACTCTCTGGCACCCACTTCTGCAACCTTATCTGCCCTTCCCAGCACACTTCACTCAGAATTATTCTCTATTCTGCATTTTTGGGTTTGCTTCCTCTGCCTAGAATGACCTCACCTACCTTTCCACTGTGAATTCCCAATACACCAAGATCCAAAACTACAAACCCCCTTCCTTGAATTGGGATAGTTGCTTGCTTTCCATGCTCAAGTCACCTGCAAGGAAGGGAATGGAAGAAAAAAGGCTAAGAGATTGAGTAGATGAATCTTTTCCCAAGTAGTTTAAGGGGGACACCCAAAGGGAAAGGAGCTATCCACAGGGAGCTTCTTCAGAATAGATGTGAGTAATTGATCTAGGAGGGAATGAGAAGTCCATGGGGCAGTAAGCTTGAAGCCAGCCTAACTCCTTCATGTAAGGGATGGACATTTTTTCTAATACATAAATTAGTTGCTCCCTTTATTTTAAGCAACATTGATTTGTAATTTATTAGAATTAATTATTTGAAAATGATAAAACTGGCCAAATTTCTAGAAATAACAGGATGCTCTGCTCTGAATCATGCTAAAATGCATTTGTGCTGTGACTAAAAGAGGTATGCACAAACAAGGAAGAGACCAGACTAACACTGGATAAAAACTCACCTCTAAACCAAAACTGACCATGCCCCATCAATTTTACATATAAACAAGTACAAGTAGAATGTATTTCTCAATCTATCAACTCCCCTGTGTTGACAAACCTGCAGGGCAAGAAGCAGTAGTGTTCACTATTTACAGTTATTAATTTATCCAAGGCAAAGATCTGTGTCCAAGAATGGAAACATCCTAGGCTCAGAGAAACAGCCTTTAGAGAAAGGGAACTAAAGGAAGGTGCTTCACAAGGGTATCTGATGACAAAAATGAATAAAAGTCAGACTAGATCAAAAGGGGCTTGGAATCACAACGAGGCAGAAACATGTAAAATAGTTCAATGCAGCCAACCTTATTTATTGAGAAGTCCTAATTTTATTGCCCGTTTAGTAACATGTTTGTTCCACAGACTAATTTCTCATAAAGCAAAGCACGACTTTCTTATAAATAGTATAAATTATTTTATTTACAGAAACTTGTTACAAAACAAATAGACTATATATTTCTTCTCTTTTAAATATCCAAAGTAATTTTCTATCCCTTGACATTTGTTCATGTTCTATACAGCAGCCAACACAAAGTCCAGCTGAGATGCTCTTGATTATGTGTACAAATTATCAAACTATTCACACACTTTAACACAGGAGATTGCTTTTATAACCAAGCTCAAAAAAACAAAACAAAACAAAAAACAAAAAAAACAAAAAAACAGCAAAATGCTTTCAAGCCCCTACATTCACACTGACAGTATGTAGTGCTCATTTAAATGATCTGAAAATGTAAAATGTTTTGCACAACATGTAAAAATCATTATTTTCTTCTAAACAATGAAACTTTTAACAATCATTTCCCAAAGCTCAACATTTTCCCCAGGACAGAATGAGCGATATTAAGAAACTCCTTGGCAACAGAACTCTTGCAGGAAGACAGCTGCCTTTATAAATTACATTTTCAAATTACACTTTTTTTTCAATGTTCTCAGAGGTACTTTGTATTATATTTTTGGAATACAAAAATTTTAAATATTTGACTTTAAACTCAGTATTTTATAACAGAGTAACAAAACGGAAAACATCATGGAAGTTGCTGGCTGACAAAAAGATTTGTAACCCTTGGTGCCACTGGGCAATCCGTCACCAGCTGAATTACTATGAACCAAAAAGCCTTAATTTTAAAACACCTTATAAAATTACCAGCATTGGTGGTTTTCAACTCCTTCCCTAAATTTTTAGAAACAGTATTTAGGTGGAAAAAGCAAACTCCAAAAGTTCCACTGAACATTCAAGTCTTTTTAAAGAGAATCTGTCTATGCTTAAAATTAGGTTCAGGCACTTTCAGTTTTTTTCCATTAGTTTTAAACCATATCACATACCAACACACATGTGCTCAGAGGGTACACATACAAACACACAGGCGCACGCACATACACTCTCTCACATAAAACAAAAGAAAAGCAGTGTGTCACTTAGTTACATGCTGTCTATCAAGAAACCAGGCAACTAGGGAGAAGCAATGCCCACTTCATCTGTATGAATCCACTCCCGAGACGCTAAAGGGACAAAAAGACTTTCACAGAACAGAGGCATCCCTTAAACTGTAAAGGAGGCAGGTTCTAGAACTATTGGCTTGGCAGTGAACCACTTCAAATTATAAAAAGGTATTTACTTTTATTAATTAATAAATAAATACTAGATGATCTCAATTGTACCAAAACAGGATATCAGAAAAAAAGACCTGTGCAAAAATACATATTTAAATATGTACAATTCATTTTTAACAAAATATGTCTTCTGAGATAGGGATACTTCCATATTTATAATAGAACAAGAAATTCCAAAATAAAGGTACAAAAGTAGGTTTTCTATAATTCTTTGTTCATCATTGCAGCACTTTTTTTTTAAGGTTAAGAAAACTGCAGGAGTTGTCATGAAATTCTATTGGAAAGAATATAAAAATTATCTTGGTTTTAAATTGATACCAAAGTCTGTCTAGAAACAACCCAACCACTGCAAATTTGGTTTTTGCAAGTTAATTTAATAAAAAAAAAATAGTTGTATTCCCATGTTTTAAATGGTCTTAATTGTCCATCATAATAAAAAGTAGTTGTAGGAGAAAATAAAATATTTGAACAGTCTAAAATTTAATAGCACTGTTTAGAATATGTCTGTTTGTGGCAGGCAGAATCCAAAATGGCTAATTTCCTAATCCCGATGCTCTTTGTACTACCGGGAGACATAATAAAATCCAATTAAAACCTCAGTCTACGAAATTAAATAATCAACACCGCTAATCTAGATATAGCTACATTATTCTAAACCAACTTGCTATTGTGGATCCTATTCACATCTTTCGGAACAACATGATCTGTGTATAAACTCCATTGCTAAAAGCAACTTCATTTATAACCATCAATTCCCCTTGGCTCTGTAAATAAATTCTACCCATACCCCATTGCACTTGTCACCAAGGAATCAACTGAATACGTTCTGATTCCCTCTCACCTCCTCCTCTTTGTCCACTGGGATGGAACAACCAGACTGATTTCTCCTAACTACACCAAACCAGCCCATCCAGGCTCTCTCCTTACTGAGCACTCCTACAGTATCATTTCAAAAACATTTACTGACTGATTGCATAATAAGTGCACAAGATACTGTTCTCCCCTTTTTAAAAAAATCAGTATTTTACATCAATTTATAGCTAAAGTCTCTGCATAAAGTTTTTGTTTTCTTACATAAGATTAATTCTGTAGCAATTCACATTATTAGGCTGACAACCAAGTATTTATTCATTCTACCTGTTGTTGATTTGAAATTCCCTGAAACTGAAGTAACCTAAGAATTGCAGGGAAGAAAGGATGTACTGACTGGCCCTGCCGAGGCCCTGCCCAGGGTGGTCACCAGAACCCTGGGAAATTTACCCTGTGTTCAGCAACTCTGTGTGTTCTTCTAAGCACATGTGCCTGGTTCTTGTTTCAGGAGCTGTGATCAGAATGACCTGTTAAGAAGCTCCAACTTATCCCCCAAATTCCTCCTCAAGCAATGACGTTTTAACATATTAAGCTCCTTCTTTTGGGGTGGAGTACTAGAAAAAAATATCCTGGAGGGTCTCCAAAACTCTCTTAGAAAGATGGCTGGCATGAATCCCAAGAAAAGAGGGTGTGTTGAGGAAATACCAGATGTGCATCCATCACCTCTTCATGGGTACCAGTACAAATTCACTGCCCTCCCTCCCTGGGTGCCTGCTCCCTACCCCAGTGGCAACCAAATAAACATCTGTAACGGCAGGAGGGGCAGTGCACACACATAACATGGGAGAGTGCTCAAAGCAGAAATTTACCCTTAGTCCAGGACAGTATTCAGAGGGGAGTTGGAGGATATAGTACAGAGAGTGCCTTGGAAATATTTAAGTATATTAATGACTTTGTGAATGACAGTTTCTGCTGCATCCTGATAATTTCACTTTACAAAGGTAATTTTTTGAAAACGGGGGACTGGGCAGGACAACCAACCCAATCTGCCATACTGTTTAACATGAGGACTTAAAAAGGATAGAAAAATTCCACCTCTTTGGAAATCTTGGAAAAAAATTTCCCTTATAGTGATTTTTATCCACCACTCTTCAAAATTTTGGCTTTCCATTATCAAACTAGTTTTCTCTTTTGTAAATCACAGAATCACTTTTGTACCATGGAAAGTAAGCTTCTAAAATGGTGTATACTTGCTCTCTGGGCATCAGTAGCTTTAAACCAGTCTGTAAGTTTGAAACTTTTGATAGCTTCTTATCCTAAATGACTTGCAAAATGGTGGGCAAAATACAGGCTGTTCTGTCATGGTGTCTTGTGCTAACACACATGCCATTCCTGAAACATTGCTATAAAAACCTAATGACAGATTCCCTTCTCCAGAGGGCTGCTCAGGGTAGAGCCCTGTCTCCCCTCTGGAAGGCGTCTCCAGTTAAGGTGCCTACCTGCTAGAACTGAACAAGGTCAATGGGCTAGCCCCTACAGATGTGAAAACTCACACCCAAAGCAGTCCCCATGCTTGAGGAGAGGGAACTCTGGCCATGAACAGACTACCCAGCCCCATCTCCTTGGCTTCACAGCATGTCTCACTGCATTCATTCCCTAGTTTAGGGAGCTTCAACCAGGCCAGCTATCTAGCAGGGTGACACCTTAACTACACAGTGACCTGCAGAAGACAGTGTAAAAAGAACAGGGCGGGGAGAGAGGAGGAAGGGAGAGAATTCTACAGTAATGTTCTTGCCAAAACACTCTTTCAACTCAGCCAATCTACTTGAAGAGTGGCTCTGTGATATACTGCAAGTTAAAAAAACAAAACAAAAATGTCTCACAGATTGGTAACAAGCAGTCCAGACCACTTTAACACTGATAGAAGCAATTCGGTGGCTGAACTTGATCCAGTGTCCTTTACGAATACTCACTGCTACAGACAAAGCTTCAGGGAAATCCTGGTTAAAACAACAGCCCAGCAGATCTCTATCCTTGAGGCCCACAGGAGGTTGGGAAAACAGACTCAAAGGCATCTTGGAGTCCAGAGTGCTGAGTGGAGGTGTAACTTGTCGTCCAAAGTGTCCAGATTATTCCTCCCCATGCTATTTTCAGTTGTCAGGGACGTGTCTTTGGCTTTCAAAAAAGAGGGGGTAGGGAAACAATGAAAAGGCAGTAAGTAAGCAGTAGTGTGCTGCCTGCGCTACCCTGATGCTAAGTAAGAACATTCCAAGGCCACAGGTCTCTAAAGTCTTCACTGACAGGGTAATGCCAGGAGCAGCCAGCTGAAGAATTTGGCTTCAGCTTTCAAAAGCCTTCATTGCTTTGGGCACAATCATTCCATAAGACTGAGTTTTAAAAAACAGTCTAGAAGAGATGCAGGCTGGGTTTCAGCTTAGAGAAAAAGTTCACGTTTGCCTTTTGGTTTTATTTACTGACTTTTTTTTCCTTGAAGGAACTCCAGGGTTGTTAACTGAGAACTGAACAAGGTCAATAGGCTAGCCCATACAGGTGTGAAAACTCACACCCAAAGCAGTTTCCATGCTCGGGAAGAGGGAACTCTGGCCATGAACAGACTACCCAGCCCCATCTCCTAGGCTTCACAGCCATGTCCCACTGCACTCATTCCCTAGTTTAGGGAGCTTCAACCAGGTCCGCTATCTCTACTTTAAAGTCGGCTCCATGAAGAACAGCTAGTTGGGGTCCCTACTTTTCTAAGAGCAGCATTCTTTAAAGCATCTTTGGGTCATGGGTCTCTTTTAGATTTGGGTGAAAGCTATGGGATCTCTTTTACAGTGAGTGACATAGATATGAAACATACAACACTTTGTTGGGAGTTCACAGATCCTCTGATTTCTAGCTATGGGTCCGCCTAGGATTTGTGCAGCATAATAAAAAGTGTTCCATTCCACAGAAGAAATCATTCTCAAATACAAACTTGTTAAAACTAATTTTAAAGAAAAGAATGGAAACTTAGGCTGTTTGTCCCAGTGGGACATAGCTCCCCCGATGGTGGAAATCAGAGGTGGGAAATTGGTAGCTCATAAGCCAATTTAGCCCGTGTGGGCTACATTAGATTAAAAAAAAAAAAATCAAAAAAATACATAGCTTTAAAAAGTGGCCAAATTTCTCAGGCAAGTCTGGATCTGCAGTTTCTCCTTGAAAATGGTAACAAGTTTGTGGGAGCAGCATATGGGGTTTCCACTCCCCAATTTTCCATAGGCACTGTTATTCTTAATGTGCCTGCCCAGCCTCCTCCTCTCCTTTCTGTTACCTGTGGGCTGTAAAGTCTGCAGCCACAATTACATGAAGGCATACTGTATTCAGCAATACAAAGTAGGCATCACTACACAATGGAATAGCCCTCCTGCAGGGTTCACATAGAACCAGGAAAATACACTCAGAAGGGAGTTTTAAAGGAAAGGTATATCATTTCTTGTGGTGTTTGCACTGCATTTTCATGCTTCTCATATACTACATATAATCAGTAATTACAAACCAAGAAATAAAAGCACATTTTCACCTGTCCAGGAACCTCCTGCTCAAAGAGTCAAACAATATACAAAGAGCCCATATGTACTGGAGGCTCAAATAAAAGAATTTAAGCAGCTGCTATTTAAATTCATGGATAATTATTTCCCCAGACATTTGGCACTGGGTATTAATTCACTCAGATATTAGAGGAAAATTATATCACAATAAGAAACTCCTTGGTATTTTCTGAAAAAGTCCTAACCTGGCATTTGAATTAGGTTCTGATGTTGAGGAAGGACAAACACACACACAAAAAGAGCCTCACATTTTAAATCTGGGCTCTGGGGGTGATGCTGCTGAAACTCCTGTTCCTAAGCAAGGTGAGGAGATATCCTGATGAATGAAATAACAAGATGAGAGGTGAGCTGCAAGTTAGAGTAAAGGGAGCTGGAAGAACCGGCTAAAGGGGAGAAGGTCAGGAGAAAACAGTAACAGATGGAGGAGTGGGAGAAAGACAGACATAGCATTAGCGAGAAAGACATGGTTAATTAAGAGTCTGACACCCACTCAGCCACTTCTGTACAAATGCACCACAGATTTCTTTTTAATCTTTTAACGTAGGAGATTTTAGTCTTCTGCTATGCCCATACTTATGCTGTTTTTCCTGCCTCTCTAGAAAACAGGGAGGTAAAAACATACAAAGACAGTTAACCAGAAAATATAAAATTCTCTGCTGGAAAAATATTAGAAGTGCTTTCTTTTTAAAATTTACGTCATCCCGTTCTAGATCAGTTGGATTTTAGCCCAGCTTTCTTCTTGCTCTCCAGGAAACAGCCTGCCTCCTCCCTGAACGACACTGCAGATGAATGCTGTCACCCCAGGACTACACTCGCTGGTTGTGGGAAGGGATTCTGCTGTCATGTGGGATGGTCTCCACAGCCCTATCTGCTAAAATGCACTGCTGTGGCTTCCTGACCCAGGGGCATCCAGCCTCCAGGTCATAAGAAATTTTGGCAAAGAGGAGCCTATTTTATCTTCAGATGGCCATGAACTCTTCCTTTTCTTAAGATACCAGAAAGCTGGACATCTGTTCATAGGCAAACCAACCAACCTAACCACACAGACATCCAAGCTGGCAAAAGATGTCAAGGGAGAGGAGTCAGCATCCCATAAAAGCCTACAGTCCATTTCTTACCTGATGAAGGAAGGAACTGTTCGTCAGTCCTTGTGTCCCTGGGCTGGTGCCCATGTGTTTCACGTGGACATTGTTCATGGCTGGCATTTTGGCAACTTTTGTGGGTTTGCTGCTGTTGTTGCTGATGCCACTTGAGCCGGGTGAGCACTTTCTTTTCTTTCCTATGAGTTTGTCCAGAGGAGTGTGTGAGTGTGAGTAACTGCCATGGGAGTTGATGGGCAGTTCACTGGACTGGTGGATGAACGGGCCAAGGGAAAGTGTAGAGTCGCTGCTGTTTACCATCACACTCATCCTCTTGATGGACTCAGCAGGGCTCCCTCCAGGGGCAGCCCTCCCTGACTGCTCGTGCCGGACACTCACCGAGTTCGCTTTGTTTGCCACGCAGTTGAGGCCCATACCATGGGAAGATGTTAGCGTGGAAGGGTAGGGAGGCCCAGAGTGAGCCACACAGTTTTTCCTAAAAGACTCCATGGAATGAGAAGAAGAGGAGGAGGAGGAAGAAGAGTGAACTAACAGTGGAGAACTGGTTTTGCGTTTCTTTCCTGAGGTGCCACTGGTACTGCTACTGGTGTTGTGACAGTTAGTGCTATTACCAGAAGACTCCTTGGGCCTTAAAGACTTGCTGGATTTCAACTTTTGAGGTTTCCTGGACATAGGGGAGGAGGGGACTGAGGAAAGGCCAGAGGGCGTGGAAGGGGATGAGGATGAGGAGGACACTTGTCTGCATTGCATACTGCACACGGGATCCATTGCTCCAGATGTGGCAGGCTGTGCATTTAGGGTGGTTCCATGAGCTGGTACCGATTTGCTGTTTGGGGAGATGCAGGTGGACGAAAGCAGGACTGGGGATGTAGACACAGTGGCTGCTGCCAGGCAGCTGACCCCACATTGGGACGTCGGCACTGAGTTTGTCCGGTGAGGAACACGTGTAGAGACAGGGGATGTGACACTGGACACTGGTGGGATTTTCCTGCAGAGAGGAGAGGACAGTGAGTCAATTCTAGCAGAGCAATTCATAGACACTTTCACAGGGACACACCCCTTCCCTCTGGCACTGAGACACACCCGCTGTTAGAGGAATCACCGAAACACAGAGCCAATTCGGTCACTACTCTCCTGCAAGCTCTTTAATGCCTTCCCTGGACTCTCAGGATAATGGTCTGCCAGGTCCCATGTGCCTTTCAGCTGCTACCACACAGCTTCACCCGCTGCCGCCAGTTGCCCTGCTTTCAGCTGTCGATCATTCCGAGAATAGACCACGATATAAGACCTGGTATATCTCCTGCCCAGAACACTGTTACTCCAACTTCTCCTCACCCTTTAGTTTTAATCCATCGTCCTTCTTAGGAAGTCTGTCCTGACCATCCGTGGACTAACACTGCCCAGTCCCCGGACTCTGCAAGACTCAGTGGTTTTACTGTATGACTGTCGATCACTGTCTAACTTCTTTGCAGACATAGCAATCCACAGCTTATTCAACACCGTAAGAGCAGAGCCCAGCATAGCGCTTGGAACACTTGAAGGCACTTAAACACTGAGTGAATTAGTGAGTGAGGAAGAAGGAAAGGCACAGCTAATCAGTAACAACTGTGGGCTCATCACCATCAACCTGAATGACTGGATAAGGGAACGAAGCCCCAAATTTCAGGGAACTTCCAGTAGTAGTGTTGAAACAGTGTATTCTGTTAATGTCTGGGCAAGGTATTTATTTTGGGATGGGGAGCCGTTTAAATAGTCAAAACAGGGAAGTCCCCTTTCATCTTAGCTCTGATTTTAAAATGAGACAGCATCAAAATTCCAAAAACTCCATGGCAAAGTTAACTCAGAGGTGGACAGACTGAAAGTGGCCTGACTGGAAGGGCAGCACCAAGACTGCTCGGCTCCTGATGGCACGGGGCTGCCCTGGTCGAGCCAGGCACCATACCAGCTGGGGCTCCAGTTCCTCATCTTTCCAGTGAGAAAGTTGGCCCAGACTCCTGCCAAAGTGCTTTCTACATGCTTTTAAAGAAGAACTATAGTAAATAATAAAAGGAATTAATTACTGCAAGTGTTTGTAGCAACTTTAAAACTCCCATTCAAGAGTGTGGCCCTGGCCCTAAGTTAGTGCTTCTTAATCTTGGCTGCATCAGACACCAGAGCCACTGGGGGGTGGGGCCCAGACATTAGTAATTTCTAAATGTCTCCAGGAGATTCCAATGTGAGCCCAAAATTGAGAAGCTGGCTTCTAGCTTATCCCTGTACTCCCATGGAGGACAACCGCTGACGCTACCTGAGAACTTAGGCGGAATGCTGAGTCCCTAGGCCTACTCCAGGTATACGTCATCAGGATCTAACTCTCAAAAAGATCCCAGATGAGTTGTGGGCACCAGCACCTTTAGGGAGCCTAGCTCTCAATGAAGTACTGGAGCTCCTGCTCACTGGGTGCAATGGCTTCTCATACCCACCAGGTGGCTGAGAAAGTCAGAGCCTAAAGACCAGGCTGTTGGACCAAGTTCTAGGAAATGAAAAAGCCTGGGGCAGGTGAGGGCTGTGGATATCTCTGGACTACATTACTGGATTCTCTTTAACAAGCTCTTTTAAATCATTCATTACCTTGATAAAAAGAAAAAACAGAAAGGATATGTCGTTACAATGGCCTGTGTTTGCATAAATGAATTCTGTGAAGATGCAAAAGCAACTGGTAAAAATGTTTCTGTCTGTGGAGAGTGGGTGGAAAACTGGGACTGGAGAGGGAGAGAGAAAGAATGAACTCCAATTCATAATCCTGCTTCACAAGTTTGCAACAAAAAGAGGAAAAACTCTCCACACAAGCCACTAGGAACTGAAAGCTTCACCCAAACTGCTGGTCATAAACCACTTACCAATATAATGAGGATAAAATATTCTGAGGACCCCTCTAAACGTGCAGAAGGACAATAACCCATAGTTCGGTGAGACTGATGAGCTCTCCAAGTCCCACCAGGTAGTGTGAAGAAATAAGCTGAGATTTTACGTATCTTAGGGTTTTCTGATAGAGAGAGACCCCCATAATCTCTATAAACCACTGCCCTGACTGTGTCTCTGGACAGAGACAACGTTCCTTCATAAAGAAGGAAGAGGGGTCTCTTATCTTGTAAGGAGGAAATATGGAAGAGAAAAACAGAGTAACATTACTCTGGCTCTGGTTTTCTTTCTTTAAAAAAAAAAAGATTTTTATTTTACTTATTTTCAGAGAAAGGGGAAAGGAGGGAGAAAGAGAGGGCGAGAAACATCAGTGGGAGAACACCCCCAACGGGGGACCTGGCCTGCAATCCAGGCATGTGCCCTTCACTGGGAATCAAACTAGTGACCTTTTGGTTCATAGGCTGGTGCTCAATCCACTGAGCCACACTGGCCAGGACTGGCTCTGGTTTTCTAAGTGAATACATACAAGTCCTATTAATGATCATGGAGATAGTTCTTTAAATTGTGGACTACCCGAGCTCTCTGGCTTCCTCTGACTTTATTAGAAAACCAAGAAAGGCAAATGGATGTTCTGGCAAAGTCCATTCAGGGAGGCACTAGTAAATGATGCCCAAATGGGGACTTAGGTTGGCCTATGGACTACTGGCCATCTCCCTTTAGCAATGCTCAATGTTTCCCGAAGTAGGTACCCTTCCATCACTGGTTCCCCAGGATGCTATCCTAAAAGAGGTTCCCACATCAAAAGAGCTTGGGGGACATTCCATGTTATACATGACATCTCCTGCTTTAAGATTACAATGGAAACTGCCCATTAACGGGGTCTGAAAAGTCCTGCAGCAAGAAAAAAACTGCAGCCCTGGCCAGGCAGCTCAGTTGGTTACAGCATCACCCCATACACCAAAAGGTTGTAGGTTTGATTCCCCGTCAGAACATATACCTAGGCTGTGGGTTTGATCCCTGGTCGGGGTGCATACAGGAGGCAACAGATTGTTTCTTTCTAAAATCGATAAACATATCCTTGGGTGGGGAAGGAAGGAAGGAAGGAAGGAAGGGAGGGAGGGAGGGAGGGAAGAAGGAAGGAAGGGAGGGAAGGAAGGAAACTAGCTTACTTCTGGGATGGCCATGGAACTCTTCTTTCACTTAAAATACCATTAGGGAAACACCAGCATAAAATTGCCATACGAGATGATTGTCTTACCCTAAATTGAACATCAGGGCACATGGCTCCTCTATCTAAAACCCTAAGCAGCCACTACCGCCCTCAGAGTCCAGGCCAGTGTCACGTGGCCCTTGCTGGCACCTTGAATCTACTCTTACAGCACACTCCCTTTTGTGCTTTCTCAAACAGACGACATTCTATTCTGACTCAAGACCTTCCCACACATGGTTCTTTCTGCCTGGAACCCACACTTCTCCACCATCTCATGGCTGCTCTTTCTCATCCATCCACCTCAGTTCAAGATCAAGGGATGCCTCTGCAGAGAGGCTTTTCTTGACTCCCTCTGGTCTGCTGTCTTCCATGTCAGCTCTCTGGAACCAAACTGCCTTTGGGTCCAAATCCTGGCCCTACATTAACCTGCTGTGTGATTTTGCTTTTTAGTTTCATTACCTGTAAAATGGAGAAAATCAAGGGCACCTGACAAAGTGATTTGTGAAAATTAAATATATTTAATAAGTTGCCTGGCATACAGTAAGCTTTAAGTAATTACCAGTGTTTCCATTATCTCCCTTAGGACAAGCGATCATCTATATCTAGTTTCTGTTTATTGGTTTTTGTTTCTCTACTAACTACAATGTGAGCTCTATACCTGTGCCTGGAACCCCAGCACCCAGAATAAGACATTTGCTGAAAAGAGTGAATGAGACTTCTGGCCAAGATGGAGGCGTAGGTGGAAACACCGTACCTCCTCTCACAACCAAGATTAAGGACAACAAATATTTATAAACAATAACACAACCAGAACACAGAAAATTGAACTACGGAAGTCCGATAACCATTCAACCAGACCGGTAAGAGGGGCAGAGTCACAGCCGGTGGAGAGGGAAAGCGGCAGGAAAACGTGGTGGCTGCCAGGCTCCGGAGCGCTGAGCGGTGTAGGTGGAGTGGAGCTTGCAGACCCCAGACGTGGGGAGGAGACAAGCAGAGCACGCAGGGCACGCAGGGCAGTTGGCTAACCGTGGACACACATTCGCGTGCAGATAAATAGGCAAGAGCGGGCAGTGAGACTGACCGCACAGCCCAGGGCCCCAGCGACGGGCAATAAAGCCTAAAAACTCAGATTGAAAAGGTGCCGGGAGAGGCTCCCAGCCTCACAGGAGAGGTTGCCGGGGAGACCCGCAAGGTCCCGGAGTGTGCATAGGCCCACCCACCTGGGAACCAGCGCCAGGGGACCCAGTTTGCTTGTGGGAGGCAGCAGAGGGGAATGCAAACTCGAGAGAGCGAGAACAGGCGCCATTGTTCCGTCTCTGACCCCGCCCCCACAGACAGCATCACAACTTGGCGACTAGGCTGCCCCGCCCTGGTGAACA
>PVKM010023065.1:0-21405 GCA_004027735.1 Carollia perspicillata | reverse complement strand
GTAAAGTGGTAGCAGGAAAATGGAGACAACTGTACTTGAACAACAGTGAAAAAATATCAGCATTAAGACATGAACTTTCATACTCAATTTTGATGACAGGGAGCAATATCTTCAAACTCCAATTAAGCTAAATTGTAAACTTCTCCCTGCAAAAAGACTGTTATTCTTCTTGTTAGTAGACCTGCATTAACAAAAAGGTTGTACTCAATTTTTATTATTATAGTTTGAATTTTGTCAATGAAAGCAGTGGAAATTTGTTTTCTTTATTGTAATGTAAGTACCTACACAATATCTGCAGTTTTTTGTTTGGCCCACAAAGCTGAAAATATTTGCTTTCTGCTTTGCTCTCTACAGAAAAAGTTTCCTAAGCTCTTATCTGTCAGCTCCTTTATAGTTAGATCTCTACCTCTCTGAGCTCATGTCCTATTACTTTCCCCTGCACTTACTTCACTTTAATCACCCTGATTTCCTTGTTGTTTTCAAATTCTCTAGCAATGTTCCCACTGTAATGTACTTGCATTTGCTCTACCTTTGGCCTAGAATACTAAGCCTTTAAATGTAAACATATATAATCCCTTAACTTCTTTCAAGTTTTGCTCAAATGTTGCCTTAGTAAGACCTTTTCAGTCACACCCCATGTAAAATTGCAACAATATCATCACTTTTTCTACTTCTTATTTGGCAGCCCCTTGTTCTCTTTTGTCCTTATACCATTTATGATCATATGGCATACTATAATGTTTACTTTCTTGTTTGTTCATTGCATGTCTCTATTCACTAGAAAGTAAACTCTACAAAGATAAGTGTTTTCCCTTTTCTCTGCTATTAACTAATTAACTCACAGTATGTTGAACAATGTCTGACACAGAGTAGATCTTCAATAAATATTTATTTAACATAAAATTTTCTAAATTAATTTTTAGAAATTAATTTTTTTACACTCTCTTACATGTACTATGACTTGTATTCACCATCTACCATACTTTTAACCTCTTTTCTTTGCTAAAAATCATCCTTTCTTTATTTCTATTAGCCTACAGTTAGTGTTCACATATGGAAAGCACTAACATTTTAGGTTATCACCCTGTATGTTCCTAGTTCATTAGAAATCAGTAATAACACCTAATATTTTAGATTTTAGAATGTGTCAAGAACTTTGCTATACACTTGTAGTGAATGTATGTTTTTTGTTGTTTTCCACCACCCTTTTTTCTTCTGGCCAAAATGAGCAAGCAGAAAAACAAACAAACAGACAACCTTTTTATTTTCACTTTTGAGAACTACCCTCTCGTATCATGCTACTTTAGTCTTGCTCATATTCCCTTCATCTAATTTAATGGCCATGGTCCAGGAGCCCCTACTTTTAAGAAATAGTTTCCCAATATAGTCAATAATATTGTAATAACTATGTATGGTGCCAGGTAGGTACTGAAAATATCAGGAAGAGCTCTTTGTAAAGTATATTATTTTCTAAACATTTTGCTGTACACCTGAAACTAATACAAAATAATAGTGAATGTAACTGTAATAGAAAAAAATTAAAATAAAAAATTATTGGGTGGGGGAAATGCAGATAACTGTAATTTAACAGCAATAAAACAATTTTTTAAAAAGAATTTCTCAGGTGTTTCTAAGATTTACCCAGAGTTGAATGTCATTGTGTCATGAAATTCTTGTAGACCTGAGAATGATGAGGCTCTTTCATGTTTTTCCATAATAGTGGGCATAGGACCCAGCCTGACCTGAGTACTCAATAACCCTGGACAAAATGATTGGTCAACAGTCAGAACAATCAAAGTGTTTTATGGAAATATATATGGACTCAGAGAGAGATACAATCTTTTCTTTCTTCTGAAAACCTGGTCATTGAGGACATTGTCATCCTAGAGCTGCCAAGGGCCATATATTTCAAAATATGAAATAAATCTGCTTAATAATGCTTTCAAAAACAAAAACATAGAAAGGCTGGGAGACCAAGTGAGAAATATAGAGAGAAAAATGAGCAAAAAGAAGGAGATAAGAAATATGAACATGTGAAGCCCTGATAACATTATTTGAAATACTGGATCCAGCTGATCCTGTAATACTTTAGCCCTGCTTTCCCTTCCTAATTACATTCATTAGCATATTTCTTCCTTTTGTTTTGGCTACTTTAAGGGTCTGACATTTGCAACCAAAAATTCTGAATAGCACAGCAAAACTTTTTATACCTATGAAGTTACCTTGTTTTATTGAGGTATGATTGACAAATGAAATTGTATGTATGTGTATATACACATACATATGCATATAGGGTAAAATGTGATAACTTAATATATGCATACATTGTGAAATGTTTGCCACAATAAAATTAACACATCTATCACCTCACATAGTTACCATTTTGTGTCTGTGTATGGTAAGAATGTTTAAGATATACTCTTTTAGCAAACCTCAAATGTACAATACAATCTTATTAACTACAGTCAGCAAATTGTATATTAAGTTCCCAGAACATTTTCATCTTATAAATGAAAATTTACAAACTTTGACTGACATATGAACATTTTTCCCAGACCTCCATCAACTACAATTCTATTCTCTGGATTTACAAGTATGACTTTTTTTTTAAAGATTCCACATGAGTGGGATCATATAGTATTTGTCTTCCCTGTATGGCTTATTTTACTTTGCACAATGTTCTCCATAATCATTTATGTTGTCATAAATGTCAGGATCTCCTATTTTATGGTTTATTAATATTATAGATAGATAACATGTTATTTATTCATTCATTGATGGACACTAAGGTTGCTTTAATATCTTAGTTATTGTGAATATGCATTAATTTATTTAAAACTCACAATAATGCTGTGAAATATATAAAATAATGTTCTTTACTTTTTAGATAAGGAAACTAAAAATCAGAGTAATTAAATAACATATACAAGGTTATATAATTAGTTCATGGTATAAATGCCATTCAAATTCAAGTTTCTTTACACCATACTCAATACCCTTTGATTATTTTATTGCATCTATTGTTAGCTGAAGTCAGAGCACTCCTGTGCCCATTTTTTGACAAAAAAATTTGGTGTTTGAGTTTTATGGCTCCATATTTTTCTTTGGATTTGACAAAATTATTGGAACTTCAGTGCTATTCACAGATACCACAGAGGGACATTTCTGACCACAGAACAGGATTTTATGTTCCAATCATGCCTTGTTGAAACACATTGCATGCATAGGAAGGAAGTTCATTTTTCTGCATACAGACTCATATAAAAATACACAGAATGGTGTGTTGCCTTGGCAACACAATTTCATATAATACATGCATACAGAAGAATTACCTGCTGACCTGCTTATGGAGGTAATAATAGAGAAGTTTCCTTAAAACTTTTACTCAGAATAAAAATGCAAACTAAAAGAAAACATGCTGTTTGGACATGAGCCATTTCCAAGAGGTATTTAAAAAATATTATGTACCAGTGAGTCCTATATCAAATATTATTCCTTCGAATATTAAGGCTTACCATAATAACTAATCCTATATCAACTACTATAATCACAGTTTGTTTTTAAATTGCACTAGGCACTCAGACGTTAAATTTAACATTGAATACTTAAAAATTTGTTTCATAGTATTTTTCCACATATGGTAGCATATCTTACAATAGGATAATAAAAGTCAACTATTTGAGGGCAGAACAATGCATGAAAGTCATGCTGGTGTTGGCTGTGGGAAAACGAGTGCCAGGGTATGTGGCATGCAGTGGTGTCTGGGGAAAGCCAGCTGCAGTACCCCCCATATTCTTGTCAATATGCCCTTTCCTAGTTACTTCAGCAAGTGCCAACTCCCTCACCTGCTCAGAGAGGACAGAGCTATTTAAAGAGCTATTCAAAGAGTCCCATCCCCTTCTTTTCCTAGGTAGACCAGGATGAAGTGGGGAAAGTGTTACAGGTACAAGGTTCATGTGTCCAGTGTTTTAAAAGAAAGGCCAGTATTTAGTACATGATAATTTGTTTTTTAAAAAAGTTTTATTGATGATGAAGACCTAGTTCAAGAAGATGTGAGAACTAATTCTCAAATTCATCTTAAGGGAATGCATCTTCAAGCATATTTATTGTCAAGGAAATGGAGGGGGTGCAAAGCAAGGGGTGGATGTGGGCCAAGGACAGATAGGTAACCAAAGGAATCCAAGGAAGAGCTTAAATTTCTAAATCATTTTACACTATTCAACACCAGCTAATCTGAGTCAGGTTCTGGAGTCTCTACTTGGTGCTAATTTCCTCACCTCTTACTTGAAAAAGGGGCTGCTTAAACCTGAAGAAGAATTGTTCTAGATATTTAGCATACCCATAGCAGGTGCTATAAACCTAAAGGCCATCGGAGAAAGCAACTATTTCACTCTGTTATGGAAAGGGTTTTCCACAAGCTCCCAAATTTGGGGTCAAGAAAATCACTTCTGGGCTGATGTTAGAGCAGTCCTACAGCTTGCTTTTTATTAGTTTTCATTTTTGTTCTGTGAAACAGATATAATTAATGAGAAACAGAGGGAAACAGTAAGGAAGAAGTAGAGAGATGCTTATCTGTCAACTCTGTACCCTACCCCTAAGCTGCAACCCTATTTCACTCCTGTAATGGGGTACAGTCAGGGCCCCCACAAAGAAGGCATTTGCAAAGAGGTCCACAACTTGTCCCAAAATATAGGATACCTTTTCCCACAAGTCTGATTGGGGAATAGGATCCAAGGAGCTAGGTCATTGAGTTATTTTGCATATCAATAACAACAGGGTAGCTTCATATCTGATATGCAAAAATGGTTATTTTGCATATCAACAAGTCTAGCTAAGGAGATGTGTGTGACTTTGACCTGTAATGAACCTGGAAGGCAGATCCCTCTGTTACAGCACCAGCAAGAGCTTGTAGATGGTTTACTCGATAGCCTGGGGCCATGCCTGCCTGGACTTACTATGGCAGCCAAGAAAGGCTGAAAATACTGAAGTGCTAGCAGGCATAACTGGTTGTGGGAGGAGTTGGAAATGGGGTTATGGATAAAAATCTGCACTGGTTTCAAACCTAGACACAGCAGCCATGCTGGAGCTTAACTAGGTGGTTTTGGAACTAGTAGAGAGGGGGTCCCTTGACCATGGGGCTTAGGAAGCAGGAAAGCAAGATGTAGTAGTTTCAAAGGATGCAGGAGGATTCCCTGGCTCACCATGAGGATGTGATTTTGGATTAAGAACTGGAGATCATGGTGACACAGCTGATCATGCTGGGAACTGAGGGAGGCCTGCCCAACCAAGCACAGATTGCTGAGAGGAACTGGGAGTATATCCAAGCTATGGGTTTCTATTTCTTTTCCTGAGATAGGGTACCCCTGACTGGCTTGACTGGCCTGACTGGGCAAAGTGGACAAGGAAGGACTGTGGGTATTTTTAGGTATTTTAAGGGACTTTGAGGTTTTTAATAGTAACATTTGGCCATTACTCTGAACCTGTATAACTTTTGGATAAGTAGTTCCTTTCCTTTTCACCAAACTCTAGCATTGAGAGCCATGATTCCTAATACCTGGCAGCAGACAAAGATGAACCTAGGACATAGAGAGCCCAGGTGAGGGGGCTTGTTTTGGTAATAGTATCTTGGCCCCCACAGGTCCATTCAGTAACACTCCTGGACTTCGGTACCTATGGGCCGGGTTCCCCTCTTCTTTCTGCTCTCCCCTCGTAAAAAATGCCAATCATTTATATTGCAATCTTTTTTTCTTAAGGATAAACATATTATAGGTTCAAACTTACCTAAGCAGCATTATGAAAAGACAAGTACTGCCTTTCAAATGATTTTATCTGTATTAACACATGAAATTTTTAAAAATAGAATTTAGTGCTACAAAAGTTTAAAACAAAACAAAAAATCTGGACTGTCATACAAACTCTACCATTAAAGATAAGAGAATACATAACTAATGAGCTTGCTTCTAAATTAAAAATCAAGGTACATACATATATGTATATGAATACCCTACCCATACCTGTGGAGATCACACTGTTTTAATGAAAAACTACTGTGATTATTTGTGGAGTTATATTGCTGCAAATATAATTGTAACATAAATTGAGAGAATGAATATAAACTTCAGATTGCACAGTGAAGTGGGATCTTTGTTTTCATATCTTTGGCTCTTTTGCCAATGGGTACAACTCTAGGCTCTGGATAGTACCAACCACATACAGACAGTTATCTGTAACATGAAAGGCTTATTAAAGAAAGTGTATCTTAATGAACAAAGGTAAGTGCAGTTAATATGACTGATAAAGAGAAGTATACTCCCAAGATGTGGGAGTGGGTCATCCCTTTCCACCTCCATTGCTACTAAGGGAATTATTCTGTTTCCCAGAGATGTGAGTTTTAAAGGGACTGGTTTCCTGGGCTTTTGGCAGCCCATGAGCAAAGAGGTAAATTTCTTTGTTTATTTTCATGGGCTTCTTACTAGGCATGCTTAATTAGGTATATAACCTTTAAACTTGTGTGTAGATACCTTTCCCACAATCCCCCTTGATTGCCCTCTCAGGTCAATAGAATGCTAATTCATTATAATAATATGATAATTAATGGGATGAAATGAGTCAATTACTGTTAAAGGTGTGTACCTAGGCAGGGACTCTAGCTAGGTGCTAAAAGATGTGCTTCCTGGCAACTGGGATGCTAGACTGAAGAGAAGCAGCAGTTCAGTCTAACAGTTCCGTCATTGCTATGCTATCTCCTGCCTCAGCTTTAGTTTGGTAGTAATTCTAGTGGGATAGAGACAATCCAAAGTGAACAAAAGTTTGCACATAGTTCATGTACTTTTAAATCGTACACACTGTCTTAAACTTTTGAGTAATCAGCTTATATAGTTTGCTATAAATCTAAAGATGAATTTATTTTTAAACAAAGTAACTATATCTACTTTTTCCTTTTCAGAAACAAGAGAATAGAGCTACAAGCTGATTATCAGCTAACAATTCACTTTCCACATTTTCCACAAACCCAGGTAGAAATACATTTATGAGGTAATCAGAGGAAGAGTTATTGTTGAAGGGGGATGATGTATGTGACCCCAAAATATCCTCCTTTGGCATAAAGATTATTTCAGGCTAATTATTTTTAAGAAACAGTAGACATAAGAAAAGCTCTGAAAAATGAGTAGAAGTTACCTTTTTGTAAGAGATATTTACATCTGCAATGGAAATCTCCATTTGTAAGGCTGTTTCCCTCTGTGTACCAGGAAAAGGAGGATGGCTCTAAATCTCTAAGCACTCTTATTAATGAAAAAGGCAGTGACATATTTGTAAAACAACCTTACCCATGTTTACTGTGTTTTTCCTGGTAAGCTCCCAAAGCTGCCATCCCCACCCACTCAACATCTTTTTGTCTTTAGCTAGAGATGGTATTTAAGGTGGTGTCATGGCCTAGTTAATAGAATAACGAGTTTTTCTGAGTATCTCTCACATATACAGGATGTATACATGTTATTAATTTTTTGTTTATTTTTCTTCTATTAATTTACTCATTTGTTTTGTTTTCTTCTGTCCACAAATCATGTCAATATGAGAAAGAGAACTGTGTTCAATACTTAAATAGTTGAAAGGGTTGGAGTGATATAGAGATATTTCTATAAGTATGTGGAAAATAGCATAGGACTTTCATTTTACAAAACATTTTGAAATACTTTCTAGTATAAGGCAATTATTTAGTCTTAAGTGTTAAAATCTTTCAAAAATAGTAAAAAAGAAGTAAGTCAGAGAAAGACAAATATTGCATGACCTGACTTACATGTGGAATCCTAAAAAATTGAAATGAAAATGCCAAATTCATAGAAACAGAGTAGAATTGTGGTAAGCAAACATGAGCAGAGCAAGGACTATAAGCCAGGTACAGAAGCTCACCAAGTTTAGCAATAGGCAAAACTGGGAAAACAGGGACCTCACCCCAAGCTAACATTTCCTCCACTACTATATTGCTGGTCATGAGGTTTACACCACTTGACCTTTCATATGTTTGGTCATGCAGTTTATACTCCTTTGACCTTTCATTTCACTCATCACAGGTTTGGACCCTCTTCTAACCTTTCCTCCCCTGCCATGTTGCTAGTCATTCGGGTTAGACTCCCTTACAGGGGAAAACTCCCAAGACAATGAGGTTCTGACTTGCATCAAATACATCTAGGCCTCATTGTGTTTCAGTTCTAGGAGCAAAAAAGGAGGAAAACCGGAGAAGTGACACCATGGCTCACATTAGGACCACCTGCACTGCCTAATGAGCCCTGTCCTGGTGCCAACCAATCAGTGGAGACCATAACCCTAAAAGGACACACCTGGAAAGCTAATGAATATTTTATTGAAATCCCCCTGGGGCCACCCTTAAACTCTCCACCCTTAAAATCCCTTAGGACAGAGACAAAATATGCTCTGCCTTTGGGAAGTATGACTTTCTTGCCTCCCTCCTCTCCATCCTGTAAGCTTGTTACCTTAACCTTTCTCTCTCCTATGCTCCTAGGGTTCCTTCTTTTGTCTCAGTAACTTGTTTCCTAAGCCTACTTCTTTTACCACTCACTTCTTCTGCCTTTCTAACTTTCTAAATAAACTTTCTGTTTTAGTTTGAGCCTTGGCTGTGAATTCTTTTCTAACCAGAACTTAAGTACCGAGGTTGCTGAACCAAAATCTAGTCTGACTCCACTAGCATAACACCTGGTGTCATCTTGCCACCAACAGAATGGTGTTTACCAGGAGCTGGAGAAGGAAAAAATGGAGATATGTTGGTGAAAGGGTACAGAATTTCGGTCATAAGATGAATAAGTTATGGGGATCTAATGTGCGGTATGGTGACTATAGTTAACAAAACCATATAATATACTTGAAATTTGATGAACATCTATATCTAAAATAGCCTCACTGTAACACAGTGATCAGACCAAATCACTGGAGAAAACAGGGGGCAGGGAGGAAACCCCAAGGAGGAATTGATTAGAAACAGCTTGTCCACCAGCAAAGGAAGGAGCCAACAGAGGGGGCGGGGATTGCTCAAGGCAACTACAAACAAAAGCAATGTGGCTGTGCAACCCACCAAAGCCAAGCCACTATGCATGGTTGCCAGCAACCAAGGAGCTCATGACTCAGCAGAAGTGAGCTGTACAGAGAATGCTTGACTCAAGACTTTGCCCCCTTACACAACATGGTGGCCAGAAAAGATGCAGGGGTATTCTTGGCCAACATTAGTCCTCAGGGTTGAAAATGTAGACACTCCCACTGGCTTCCAGCAGGTGTTGGATTTGGGCAGAGGACTTTTAAACAGAAGCTACTCTTTTGCTTTGTCCTGCACAGGTGGGAGTGACATACACTGGGACCGCTTGGGGCTTATGCTCTGCTCAGTGGGAAGCCAGCACCTGGGGGCAGGGCCCCATTCTTGAATGAATGATTTGCTGGGCTCCTGCCTTTGGGATGCTATGGCTCATTGCAGCATGGCATATAGGTCCTGGACTGCTTCCTCTTTCTCATCCTGAGAACAGCACACAGAGGCATGAGCTGGGAAGCTCCTCAGCGCCAGGTGATGGTGATTCTGGCACTAGGGAGAGTGAGATCCTAGAGCTGGAAAGACTGAGACCTGTTCAAGTAACAACCTTGGGCTAGATAAGCAATAATGAGAATTTCTGCACATGGATTTAGACCTTAATCTTCCTGCAGGTGGCTGGTTTTCTGTGCTTTATGGTTGAGGTAACCTCAGAGCAGAAATGCTTCCAGTCCTCTCAAATTGAGAATTCTGTTAATAAAAAACCTATTTTTTCCTCACAAACCTTTGTGTTATGCATATAGAAGGCAGCAAGTGGACAGACCCCAGGCTGCCCAGTTACATAACTGCATAAAAAGAAATTATGTGAGGTGATAGAGGTGTTAATTAACCCTATGGTTGTTAAGTATTTTACAGTATATATGTCCATTAAGTCATCATGCTGTACATCTTATAAGGAAGAAAAATCTGTCAGTTCAAAATATGTTTTTGGCATTAGGATTATTTTATTATTCATAAATGAATGATTCAGAAAGAATTTTTGACCTTCCACCAAACTGGCTAAAATTATTTAAGATAGGTAACCTGTCCGGAGTAGAATTATCACCATAGATAACTGCCATTTAATCTGAATGAGTTGTGGCAGACAGGGAGGAACATAGCAAGTCTCAATTCAGGAAAGTCCTCTTTGTGACCTCTCTTCTATGGCCCAGCAAATATTTGTTTGCTCTTTTAATTTACCTGTAAACTGCTTTACTTACCTTACTTAGAAGTTCCAAACCTCTATGTTCCCTCTCCTTAGTCCAGAATAACATATGCCCCTTATTTTGCCTTGTTATCTTTTGGAATTTTCATGCTTATGTAAATTTCCCATGCATACATATTTAAATTTTATTTTTCCTTCTTAATCTGACTCATGTCATTTTAATTCTTAGACCAGTAGAAGAACCTAGAAGAATAGAGGAAAAATTCTTCCTCTCCAATAATCTTAAACTTACACAATGTTAAATGCAAATTATATCTTAGTATAACTAGGGAAAATACAATAGTAGGAGGGTTTGACAATAATGATTTCCTACCTTTTAGTAGTATGAAATGAATATTGAAACTATCTAGAACATGCATGTAGAAAAAAATTACGAGTTGTTATAAGGGTTTATTAGAACCAAACTTTTGATATGCTATGAAGCAATACCTCAAATGCTCAGGAAAATGACAGTCTTGCCATTTCTGTTATACATTTGGGATTAAGGAGAGAACATAGGGAAGATTATAAGAAAGTGAGAGAAAGAAGGTATTGGAAATTTCTATGATTTGGTTACAGAATATTTAATAAGATTATGTGCTCCCTTGAGGGTGATTACAGCTTCTAGAGTTATACAAAAGAGGATTACTTTGGCATTTCAAAGGTTTGTTAACTTAGATGCACAAAAACAATGAACAGGAGTTGCTTAAGACAAAGAAACAAAGAAAACTAAAAAAAAAATCTAAAAAAAGGGATATGTCTGGGGTGTGACTACTCACCAAAACCTGCCCAGTTAGGAATTTATTATCAGACCACCCTATGAGGTTACCTTTGCTCACTTTAATTGCCAGATTTATTACAGATCCTTTTTTTTTAATCTACAACTTAAAACATTTCAAAGGAAGATTCCAGGGACTCAGATATGGGGTCTTCTGAAGCTCTGGCTGACACGTATGAATTATTTAAGTCTTGACCAATAACCATGACTGTGAACTGAACACAAAAATATCAATTTTACATGAAATTAAGTAAAATTACTTAAAATATTATTACTGTAGTCCAAAAATGCTTGATTGGAGAGTCTCATGAGCAACAGTCTAATAGCATGATGCTTCTTGTTGAATTATTCCTAAGGAACATTAACAATTTGATAAAACTTTCCTCATCATAGCAGTTTATTCTCTTAGACAACCTCTTCTTTGATTCAGAATGTTTTAAAAGACAAAAATTGTTGTAGTTATGTATCAAGGAATCATTAGCCTCTTAGTCTTAGAGCTGTTTGAACTCCAAATTAGCCATGGAGAACTGCAGCATAGGCATGATTTCAAAATGTGCTCCCATTAATTTAAGTAGTTAATAAACATCTCCCCATGCTTGAGTCATGCAAATATCATAGAGAACAATTAGCATTTTGGATATATATTGAAACATTTTCAAATTTTTCTCATATGAAGTAGGTCCAAGAAAGTATCCAGTCATGCAGTATGAAAAATAGAAACATCTATTAAAGATATAGGACATAAGAAACATTGTACGTAGGAAATGATGCCTCAGTCCCTTTCACAGTAGGCACCTTCAGACCTCACACAGTTCTCCCAATTGCCATTAGCTACCCTATCATATTTTCGTGAATCTCATCGATAGTCTGAAATCTCTTCCCTTTCAAAGGTGATTTTAGTTTGGGGAAAAGACAGAAGTCTCTGGACACCAAATCTGGGCTGTAGGGTTACCTAGTCACCTGGGTGATTTGATGTTTTGCCAAAAACTGCACAAGATGTGATGCATGAGCAGGTGTATTGCCATGATGAAGCTGTCAATCACTTGTTGCCCATAATTGCAGGCTTCTGAATCATTCAAATAGATTCTGCAGAGGAATGTTCAAGCTTAATACAAAATTTGTCTCAGATTTGTTCCTCTAATTGCTCAGTCATTTTGAATGTGATGGCCACACAGTACACATGCTCACTCAATGGCATCTACCACACCCAATGATTACTACAGTGAAGTCGTTGTCTATTCACATGCATTCCAGTTCACTCTCTTTGGCTGCCAGGTTACATTGATGTCACACAAACCTTTCTCATTACATTAACAATGGTTGAACTTTTTCCGGACAGACCTTACATATTGTAAATATGAAGTTAGATTCTATAATGAGACATAACAATTTTTACCATATCTTTATCTCTTTAAAAAATTTGTATTACTAAGTTACAATGTTTAATACAAGGAAAACTTACCACTATTTCAGTAATTATTGTAATTAATGACAGAACATTTTGGGACTGGAAATATTTTTCTCCAAGTATCACAGAATCCTTTTAATGAATCTGATAAAACATTGAGAATTAGGAAGGGTAATACACTTTATGTATATACTTTTGCATGAAATAGAACCAAGTGACACAATTCAAATTTAATTTAACTAACTTTCTTAAATATTACTTCCTAATAAAGATTTGACTAAGTACTGTGGTAGGATTCCAAAATGAATAAAACATATGCTTTACCCTCAAAAACATACTATTTAGGCAGGAAAGTAAGGTATGCTCAGAAATTACTTTACTAAAAAATGCAAATATCAATAATATTTTGCAGCACCTCATTTTGTGACTCCTTCCTGCCTCTTTATTCGCATTGTTTCCTTAATCCCTCTCCATGATCTCCATTTCCCAGTCATAATAAAATAACTGGTCAACATTGTTGTTTTGTTGTGATTGTTACTTTTAGACTGATTTTAATTAAATACATAATACAAGAATATGTTCTCTTAGTAAAACAATTATTTTATTACAAGTAAGGCTAAATATACTTTGAACTGTATCCCAAATGCCCTGTCCAGTCTCCCAGTGTTAGCTATGATTATCAGTTAGGTATGTGTCTTTCCAGATTTTTTAAAAACAATTTTGCATATACAACGTTTCTTTGTTTTGTGTTTTATTCTAAAGAGGATCATATTTTGCATGGGTTTGCAATTTATATATTTTATTCAACAAATGTCTTGGTGATATACTATGTCAATGTTGTAACATTTCCATAGCATGAATTAATTAATAATTTTAACTTCCTCTTTATATATGTCCCCTTAAGCTATTTATTTGAATTTTTCTTCCTCTTTTTCTTAATTATATGCAACAGCAGTTTATCTGTTTTCGTAGTCCTTGCAATTTGTTTGTTTTTGTGTTATTGATAAAGTGTATATTTTGTTTTCTATTATTAACTTCTGTACTTTATTAACTTCTTTCTTCAATTTAATGACATTTATTTTCTGGTTCTTTATCAGCTTCTTTAGTCAAAAGAGTGTTTCACTTATTTTATACTCTTCTTGTTTCCTATAAAATTATTTTATTTGAGATGTATATAGCCCCCTAAAGTTCCCTTTGTTCACCGGTTGATATGTGATGTCATTCAGTTCTAAATAAATTATTTTATTTTAATTTGTTAACACAAGATACATTCCAAAGTATACATTTAAAATTTCAGGTGTACAGTTATGTGATTCAAAACATTTTGATTTTGATAAAAGATTATCCCATTAGATTGTAATGGAGCTAAAAAATTGTATGATCTAGTGATATCATGGCCATCACAACCCACTTAACTTCCTAACATAATGCATTACTCATATGTTTGTGGTGATGATGGCATTAACAAAGCTACTGCTCTCTCAATTGTGTAAAAGTACAGCACATATAATTATGTACATTATACAATATCTAACAATGTGACTGTTACTCCTTTATGTAATGACTATACTATACTTTTTATAGTTATTGTAGAATGTACTCTTTCCACTCAAAAAATCTTGCTTTAAAACAGTGTGCCATGTTATGCTGGCAGCAGCCCCATATATCAGTGTTCACCATGTCTCTTGATTGTATGGTTTCATTTTGTGCTTAGTTTAATCTCATATTGTTTTATATAGTAACATGCTATACAGGCTTAAGCAATAGGATATACCATAGAGTCTAGGTGTGTAGTAGGCTCTACCACTTAGGTTTATGTAAGTGCACTATATGATGTTTGTACAAAAAATTATCTGATGATGCATTCTCAGAATGTATTATTCTGAGTATATCATATTTTTAAAAATAATCTGCATAACCCATAGACACAACAATGTGATGCTGGCCTAATGGAAGGGAGGGTTGATGGCTGGATGCAGGTGAGCAAGGGAGGAAATGGGGACACTTGTAAACAATAAAAATAAAGTTGAAAAATTAAAAAATAAAAATAAGTTAAAAATTCAAACATACAGAAAAAAATAAACCATATTCTTTATTACAGGTAAAATATGTATGTGTTTATAATACTGGTCCATTAAATTAAGTTTTTTCATTGTAAAATTAAATTATCTATATTATTTCTTATTTGTTTTAAATATACTTGATCTAGAGAACTAGTGAGATATGTTAAATTTTCACTTGATTGAAGATTTTTCCTTGAAATTCTGTCAGTTTTTATTGATAAATTTTGAAACTGCATAATTAAGTAATGAAAGTGTATGATTATTATGAATATAGATAGGTTGTTCTTTCATGGAATATTCTCTGTGTTATTTTGGTACTTTTTGCATTGAATACTGTTTTTCTGACATTAATGTCACACCTGCATTTTTATTAGTATTTTCCTAGAAAATTTCGTGTCTCTTATTCTCAAATTTCTTGTGGCTGATGTAGTGGTTTAGCTACAAATTTTGTTTAGTTGTTTTTTTCCACATGATAGTTTTAGTGGTGCTTAGTTGTCTTTAACTTCATTCAAAAGAATACTTTTAGATTGTATTGTGACAGCTGTCACATGAGCATACATTAAAAAAATCAAAATTTGTGAATTTTTATACTGCTATTTTAATATTGAAGATGAAAGAAGATATGTAACATTTTTGGTGTATTATGCTTTCTTATTTCAAGAAGAGTAAAAATGGCCCTGCCTGGTATGGCTCAGTGGATTGAATGCCAGCCTGTGAATCAAAAGGTTGGTGGTTTGATTCCCAATCAGGGCGAATAGTTGGGTTGCAGGCCAGGTCTCCAGTTGGGGGCATGTGAGAGGGAGCCAATGTGTTTGTTCACATTGATGTTTCTCTCCCTCTCTTTCTCCTCTTCCCCTCTCTCTAAAAACGAGTAAATACATATTTTTTAAAAATAGGAAAAAAGAAAGGTAAAAATGCAACTGAAATGCAAAAACATATGTACAGTGAAGGTGCAGTGACTGATTGAATGTTTTAAAAGTGATTTGTGAAGTTTCTTAGTACTATTGACATTTTGGCCAAATGCCCTGCTATACGGCTGTCTTATGCATTGGAAGATGTTTAAGTCATCTTTCACTACCCACTGGCCTCTACCCACTAGAATCCAATAGCAAGAGATAGCAGACAGACTCAGAATATCCAAATCAATAAAGTTATTGGTGAAAATGAAAAATATGTCTTTTTATTTTATGGAAAAAACTAAGTGAACTCTTTGGCTAACTCAATAAATACCATTTAGTTGAATTTTTAAGCTAATCTGTTAGTGTTTGAATATATTAATGTGAATATTTGTATATTTGTTTTATTCCCAATGTATGTCATTTCTATTATCGATGCATTTAGTTTTTTTAATTCATGTTTTTTCTTAAATGTTTTGAAATATGTGTGTTATATATCTGTATTTGTGTCTTATTTATTTATTTGTTTTTAGAGGGAGGGGAAGGAAAGGAGAAAGAGAGGGAGAGAAATATCGATGTGAGAGAGAAACATCCATTGGTTGCTACTTGCATGCATCACAACCAGAAGAACAAACTTGCCATCCAGGCATGTGCCCTGACTGGTAATTGAACCGGTGACCTTTCACTTTGCAGGATGCTGCCTAAAAAAACAAGCCAAACTGGTCAGGGCTGTATTTATGTTTATATGTCTGTCTTTGAAATTAAGAAAATCAGAAAACAAAACAGAAGCAGAATATTTGCGATGGCCATTTTGAAAACATTTGACCAAAAAAACTTTAAGTTAAGATTTTATAAAGAGCTGTGAAATTGAATGACTAACAGGAATTCCATGTTTTTTATTATAAAGAAAAGGCCAGGCCCATCTGATCAGTGGTTTTTTTCTAAATTATTTAATAAAAGTGTGTTTCCTTTTCTCTAATTCTGTTGACAATATCCAAAGAATTATTCTACTCTTACTCTCACTGTAAGTTTGCAAAGGAGGTTTTTTTTTGCTGTTTTTTTTATCAGAATGCCACTTCGAATAGCATTTGAAGGAAAGTTTGCAAATATATAAATTATGGAGTTCTATGATGGTTTTTAAATTTCCACTATTAAATGTTGCATCACTGATTTGAGAAAACATCATTTCATTCTAGAATACTTTTAAAAATATACCCATAGGAACAGAAAACTCTCACTTCAAAGAGAAATAAGAACTGTTTTGAAAGACAACCTTTGAATGCAATCTTATTTAAAAAAGAAGCCTATTTAGAGGAAATGGATTCCAAAAATGTCAATGCTTGTATTCTGCCCAAAAATATGCCTTCTTTTTTACTATAGCACTGATAAACTAAGAGTACTATTTAAAAAATAAACACTCTTGACTTTATTTGGTTATACAAACAATAGCAGAAATTTTATGGTACACCAACCCTTACATTTTCATTAAAAAGCAGTATATTTCACAAATTTGATATAGGCAATTGACTAAACCCACATAGTATATTTTGGAAAACTCAAAATCATTTTAAAAAAACAAGTCAGAAGCTGTGTGTATGTGTCTATGTATGCGTATCTAAAATATTTGCTCAAAACTGAAAAAAATAATTTATTGATCAACTTTTAAAGTTAGAATATAATAAAAAAGTTATCATACTACAGAACTTATTTTTTATTTAATAGATCATTATAAATTCTCTTTGATCTAAGAGATAATAGTCTGCATCATTGGTAGCACAAAATATATTAAATATGACAAATAGCAGTTTTTTAATTAATAGTTTTCATAAAAAACATGTGGATAACAATGTTTGCATTTCTATAAGCTAAAAAGACAAGTGCTACTGGCACTGTTTGTTAAATAAGGGTGATGCAGAAATTACAAGGAGGATCTTAGTCTGCCAGGGATTTTTTGTTGCCATTTTAAATAATACATGCAATTTCACTTCAGAGGTTTACACCAATAAGGCATAATAATACAAAATGGTTGTATAATCCCTTAAAGAAAAAAACTGCATGTAGTATTTTAATCATTTTGTGTTTTGTAGTTTTTCCCACAATTCTGATAAAAAAAAGTTTTATCAACTCTTTTCCAAAAGAATCTAATCACAAATGAAGATAATGTTCCTAGGTGGATCTTAATAATGCTATTTTGAGTAATGTATTTTTGTTTGTGATTCATTTTCTTCCAAAACATTTTTTATCATACCTCAATTAAAACTTGCCCACATTGAATAAACTCTATAGATTATCATATAAGCTAAATGGTTTCACATTCAGTGACTTAGAATGTGTTGCCTAACAAATGTATTATTTATTTTTATTTTTATTTTTGTTCAATTACAATTGTCCCCTTTTTACAATTTGAATACTCTATTTTACATCTGTGTTGCCACCCTTCAAGGCCAGACAGGTTCATATTATTTGTGCCGACAGGAAAATATCCACGGAGCCATTAGGATATCTGGCATGTGTTTATTCATGGGTGGGTGAGCCACACACTCTGCAAGCTGTGTGTCTATCTGCATGTCTCATGTCATGGCCCTTGCTCCCCATCCTGTCACCCATCATGGCACCTATCCCCTTGCATGTTTTTCATCATCACTGCCCACAGGGAGTCCCTACCTGTTTAAGCACTAGAGGGGAACAAAGCCAGAAAGATGCCAGGACATTACATAACATAATGTAATTCTGCACATGTGAGCCCACTTCATGTTATGGGAACAGTTTATCAGACCCATTCTCAAGGCCTTGAGAACACTAGTTATTAGGCCCCTTCAAGGCTATGGGAACACTGCTTCCCTTAGTTACCCAGACACCTGGGTGAGGAAACCAGACTGCCTCCACTTACTCTACAACATCTAACTTGTAAGAGTGAAATGATTTGTTAGGAGTTCATTCACCCTTTTATGCTATGCTACTTGTAACCTATTTTTTAAAACCTAAACTAATGATAGTTATGCTTTGGCCTTGAGAATATCTTAAAAAAATACTCAGAAAATGGGAAATACTTGGCTTTCCATTTGTGGTTTTTTTAAAAATATTGAAATGGTACATTTTCCACTCTTTTTCTTTGCTTGTTCTTTTGTGTTGCTGAAGTGAAAGTCTATCAAGCATTGCAAAAATTGTTCAAATGTCTTAACAGTTCCAGCATTTCAAACAGAATAACTCCCAGTGACCAGATATTTTAGGGTAATATAATAAAGATAAAGGGAAGAAATTGAGGAAAATGTTTTTATTATAATAACATGTTCATGCATGTACCATCAATATAAAATTCAGGAAAAAATGTTCACTTTGACCATTAACTTTGGGAATCAGACTATAGTTTTATAACTAGAAAAAGTTGAGGTGAAATTCAAGGATAAATGGGAAAACTCACACAACACAATAATTTTAGAGTTTGTTTTTTTCAATGGTGAGCACGTTGGATTATGAATATAAAGGAATATATAAAATCTGGAAATCAGGCCAGTATGGAAAGTGCAGGATATATAAGTGATGGAAATTTTGGCAGGCAATGGCATTGAAAAATCTGGTTTAGGTGTTTTGGAAGCACAGACAAGGCAACAAGTTCATTGACAGGAGAGAGACACTGGGGAACTCGTATTTTAGTCAGTAAAACCAGTGACTGGGAATACTAAGGTGCAATACACAAATTAAAGCATCAGCATTAGAAAAAGAAAGATTTGTGGTTCTCATACCCTTTCTTTCTCAACCCAGCTGCCACCCTTACACACACATGTACACATATTCACAATAACCTCTGAAATAGTCAGGAGTCTCAAGTATAGCAGATCCTGAAAGGGGATGAGGTAGAAATGAGTAGCATAGACTTCCATAATTGTTAGGTTTATTAGAGGTATCTAACCCTTTTTTTCCAGATGGAGAACATGAGGGTCAGAAAATTTACTCACCTGATCATTTCTGTGGCTGCTTAAACAACAACAACAACAACAACAACAAAAACAGAACACTGGAGCACTAAATATGGGGTAACAAGTAAAGTTCCTTATTTGTACTTGCTCCTTTCATAAAAATCATTCCTAATCTTACTATCTAGAAGTATTACAATCTCTTAGTGTATGTCCAGGTGTCACAGGTGGGCACAGGTAACCAGGTTCTTGGTGATCAGGACAAGGAATTGAACCGAATACCCAGAGTTTATAGCAGGGAACATGGGAGCAGACCAACTCCAAGCAGAGATTGACCTCATGGGCTGGAGGGACTTGGTTCTTATAAGGCGGATCCTTCCTGGCTAGTTTTGGCAGGCTTTTACTGTGCATGTACAAGTAGTTGTATTACTTTAAAGCTACTGCACATGTGGTCTCCCATGACTTTCTCTGATTGGCTGCCAGGGAAGGGAGTCCCACAATGTTACCTAGTTGGCACTCACTTCTCCTGGGGTCCCCCTGTACTAGGTTCATCTTTCTCTTTGCCAGAGAATTATAGCTCTCTATGTTAGAGATTGGTGAAAAGGAAAGGAAATATTTATTCAAGTTATACAGACTTAAGAGTAATGACTTAACGTCTACATCAAAATCCAAAGTCCCTTAAAACACCCACAAACACGCAGAGTCCTTCTTTCCCCCTTTGCTCAGTCCAAGGTACCATATCTCAGGAAAAGAAATAGAAAGCTGTGTGGTAATTCTCTGCTAAAGCTGTGTGGTGGATCTCTGCTAAAGCTGCATGATGATTCTTCTCATGGCTGTGGGGGGGAGTTCCCAACTCTGGCCAAAAGCATGTGGTTCTCTCTGCTAAAGTTACATAGTTATTCTTTCTCACAGGTCTGCTGGAGTCCCCACTATTGCCAAAAGCTAGTGCTTCTCCCTTCAATGGATGACATGTCTGCATTTAAATCTCTGCACCAATCTTCCTCTGCAGCCCCATTTCCGACTCCTTCCACAACTGGCTACACCTTCCAGAACTCCCATATCCTTCTAGCTTTACTGGACTGCCATTGTGAGTCTGGGCAGGTGTGGCCCCATGGCGTGGAGCCAATCATCTCCAAGCTCTCACGCAGGGCTGTAACCAGGGGAGTTGCCTCCCAGTTATGTCTTGGGTGGAATCACTCCCATCTCCCTGGCACAAAGCATGGCCACAGCTATTTAACATATCTATGAAGCCAGTTAAAGGCTATAGATATGTCAAATGACCATGTCAGAGGTTAGCTGCAAAGCTGTTGCTATGCAAAACAGCTCTCAAAGGCCCTGCTCCATTTGTCCCTTCCCCCAACTTACACCTGTGTGGGGGAAGCAGTGAGGACATCTTAATATTTCCTGGACACCTTGAGTTCTGGACCCCATTCCAAATCCCTTTTGGGGACGCCCCTCTTGGCTGCACCCTGTATCACAGGGATCCCGACAGCCATCTATACTATCATTGTTACTCTCATTTACTTACGCTTCACTTGCATCACATTTGTGGAGGAAGCATTTCTAAGAGGAATAAGGTTTGACTCACCTCTGAAGTAATATACCAGAAAGAATAATGACTAGAGAAACATAAAGCCTCATGCAGAGTGATTCTAAAGCAGAGTGATTGAATGTAGTTATAAAATATAAATGACCACATAGCATGGATTTTCAAGGTCATTTGTAATTAGTGGAATATCAATTGTTAAATTTGTGTAGCATAGTTGTTGGGAACTGCTCTGTCTGTTTTCAGGAGTTGTAACCATCTCCTTGTGGCTAAGGCTGAGTGAGTGACCTCCAGACTATGAGCCACTGAGGAAACAAAGCTTATCTCCCTGGCAAGAGCACTGCTTCTGCCATCTCTAGCCCCCAACACTTGGTAGGTTAGTCAGAGTCTATGGGTAGACCCCTCAGAGGAGAGGCAGCCCAAGCAGACATGATCATATGGGAAGCCATCAAGAAAGAACTTGGGGGCTGCAGCAAAGTAAGGACAAAGGAACCTCACCACCCGGATATTTTGACATAGTCTGAGT
>PVKM010023064.1:0-21379 GCA_004027735.1 Carollia perspicillata | reverse complement strand
TTGCCTATTCTAATATATAAACCAGTGGTTGCATTCTTTGCTTTAAGTAGAGCTAATGTGGCTAGGCATTTAAATGTTTAATTTTACTTAAATGTATATCTAACATCATTTAATGTTAATCAATGTTAATTAACTTACATTTAAAATTAGAGCTTTTAGGAAGATGGTGTATTTCCTGATTCTTCTAATATACCTAAAATCTCTGGGTGTATACAAAAACAAACACAAAATAGACTGTGGAAGATGAGGCAAAGAATCCATGTCAGGAATTCAGTGCCAAGGGATGGCATAGTGGTGAGTTCCTTGCATTTGATTTTTGCTTAATACATCTCAGAATTAGAGCTGAAGAAGCTGGAAACCTGAAAATGCCAACTGGCCCAGACAATCTGAACCATGCCAAAAAAACTCCTGCTCTCTTGAGCCAAAAAAACAAGAAAGAGCAGCCTAGCAAGATAGAAAAGTGTTCAATAAATGCTCCACTCCAGGAAACCACTATTTTTCGGTCTAATGCTCATTTGTAGTCTTGGATATGAAAGGAACTCTCAGGTGGGCTGGGTGAGAAACTGGGGCGAGGCCAGATGTGGGGGGCAGGGGAGAGGTTGCTGATAAAGGGAAATTTTCCATGTCCTTGTGGTATCGGTGATCTTCCAGCCAATTGGGTATCTAGTTTAAAGCCTTTGAAAGAAAGCCAAACAACCTGTAGGTTAGACATAAACTGAAACACTAGTCTCTGTTCCTGGGACTACCAGGGCAAACCCCAGGGCCTCCTTGGCACTCAACCACAGTGCGTTCTGTAGTCTTTTCTGAAAACATCTTGATTGCTTTTCCTTGGCAATAATCAACAAAAAAACAAAATATCATCCTCATTTTTATGGTTTATGGAGAGATTTTGGACCCTGATCCTCTGGGGTGATGTGACAGGAGTCCTTGCCTTTCACTCACAAGGTCCTGATCTCTCTCATCATAGACTGGTTTTGCTTGTGAATCGTTGCTGTTTTTTCTATCATCCTCTTGTCTTTGCCTTGGCTCTTCCCCAGTGATGTGGACAGTTCTCCTATCTGCAAGGCCCACTGACTTCTGCAAGACTAAAACTCTATCCAGATACATCCAGGTAAGTGGATTATTTAAATCCTTCAAGTGTCTTACTTTATTCCTGTTGACATCGGGAAGAAGAGATGATTGAGAATGTTGGGTTCTTAGGTTTGAATTCTTTAATAATACCCAAAGAGCTATTCTTTTCCCCCAGTTGGTGTGGCTCAGTGGACTGAGTGCTGGCCTGCAAACCAAAGGGTCACCTGTTTGATTCCCCTCAGGGGCACATGCCTGGGTTGTGGACCAGGTCCTGGGTGAGGGGAGTGTAAGAGGCAACTACAAATGGATGTTTCTCTCTCTCTCCTTCCCTCCTTTCTCCTCTATCTAAAAATAAGTAAATAAATCTTTAAAACAAAGGTAAAGTGTATAAAATAAGCATAAGAACATTAAGTGTATTTGAATATTCTAGAAATTAACAAATATACACTAAAATTTAAAGTTCAATGCCACGTATAATCACTTAAGAAATGAAATACATGTACAATAATTACATATTTACAAAAGTTGCATTAGAAAATTATAAAATACTGGTGAATTAATTCAAAGTAGGTCTGAACAAATGGAAAGAAAGACACACAGTGTTTTAGACGTAAAGATTCAACGTGCTGAGTGTTTAGTTTGCTGTCAGGAAGTGTTGTAGATTAGGTAGCTTAAATAACAGAAATCTGTTTTCTCACAATTCTGGAGGTTAAGCCCAAGAATAAAATGTCAGCAGGATTGTGTTTTTCCCAGGGCCTTTCTCCTTGACTGTCTTATCTCTCTGCCTTCCCCGAGGTCTCTGTGTGTTTCTGTGTCCCAATTGCAAGTCACATTGCATTAGAGCCCACCTTAATTACCTCATTTTAACTTAATTACTTTTGTAAAGATCTATCTCCAAATACAGTCACATTCCCAGAATATTAAAGCTGGGGATTAAGAAAGATTTCAACACATGAATTTGGGGAGGCACAATTTTTGCTCATAACAGTACGATTGTCAATTTTGCCAAAAGTTGTATGTGCATTTAAAACCTTTTACATTAAAACACCAACAAGGATCTTTAGGCAGACAGAATTATTTGAAAATATATATGGAAAACAATAGAGAAAACAGAAGAGCTAAAAGAATGTCGAAAATAAAGAAGACAGTGGGAAGAACCAGTCTACTAATTTTAAGACTTACTACATATAGTACTCAAGGCTATGTCGTATTGGTGGAGGAATAAGCACATGGGACAATGGAAGAGAATAGAAAGGTCAGAAACTGACCTATAAATACCCCCATATGAATTTTTGCAAAAGTGAATAAAAACATTTCAGTGGAGGAAATATAGTCTCTTCAACCACTGGATTTAGAGAAATTTGACAGCAAAGAAAATTGAGCTTTGACCTCAGTCACAAGATTCATATAAAAATTAACTTAAAATGGTTAATAGAGTTAAATATAAAATGTAAAATATAAAACTTTTAGCCAACACTTCGGAGGTCTTTGGACTCGTAAGTCTTCTTAAATGTTACATCAAAGGCACACTTCATACAAAGAGAAACCATTAAATACACCTTCATAGTAAGTAAACTCTTTGCTCTATAAAAGATCTATTGTTAATAGTGTAAGACAAGCTGCAGTGCGGGCGGGATAGATATTTGTAAACTACATCTGCAACAAATAACAAGTATGTACATCATATAAAAACTCTCAACACTCAATAAGAATTAATTAATTAATCAAAAGCACAGTTAGAATTTATCCCAAAAGCACAAAAAGAAAAGAAACTAGATTAATTCCTCTTTAGCATCTCCATTGCTAATTCTATATATTAAAACCAAAATTATTTAAATAATGACAAACCATTTCCTAGTGATAAAAAAGAAAAAAGTTTCACTTAAGAAGATATACAGATGGCCAATCAGTGCATGAAACAATGTTCAACAACGTGAGACATTAACACAATGCTAATTAAAACTAAAATAAGATATGGGCAAAATAATGTTACTATAGTGACAACACCAGATGCTTGCAAAAATTTAGAGAAACTGAATCTCTAATATATTGCTAATTGAAGTTCAAATTGGTACAGCCACTATGGAAATTAGTTTAAAAGTACCTTAAGAAAAAAGATAAATTATAATATGATTCAGCAACTGTATTCCTAAGCATTTATCCCAAAGAAATTAAAATGTATATTCACACAAAAACCCATACACAAATTTTTATATCTGTTTTACTTGTAGTGCAAAACTCAAAATGACTTAGGTGTTCTTCAGTGACTGAATGGTTGATTCATGGAATACCGCTCAGCAATAAACAGAAGGGACTATTTTGGTTTTTAGTTTTAGACATTTTATTGGAGTTATTTTTTAATTTTATTGTTCAACTATACTTTACATTCAATATTATTCTGTGTTAGGTTCAGGTGTATACCTTAGTGGTTATACAATTATATACTTTACAAAGTGGTCCCCCTGATATGTTCAACACCAACCTGGCACCATACATAGTTATTATACTATTTTTGACCATATTCCCTATGCTGAACTTTACATCCCTGTGACTATTCTGTAACTACCAACTAATACTTCTTAATCCCTTCACCTTTTTGAAGGGACTATTGATCAACACAACAACTGGGACGAATCTCCAGGGAATTATGCTGAGGGGAAGAAAAGCAATGTGACAAAACTAAGTGAAAAAGTCCTACAGCATGTATCTTATATTTCAGACCATAATATGCACCTAGGTTTTAGAGGGGGAAAAATTGAAGCAAAAAATGTGGTAAAATATTTAATAACATAACTAACATAATATTTCACCAATGTAAATGTAAACAGAACTCAACAACAGCATTAGCAACCATTATTCCTCCCAAATTGGGGGGGCAGGGGCGGAATGTGCATCTTATAGTCTAAAAAATACGGTAAATCCTATACTACAGGATTCCTTTATACGACGTTTTGAAATGGCAGAATCATACAAATGGAGAACAGATTCATGTTTGTCAAGGATTAATGGAGAGGTATGTATGTCTATAAAAGAACAGCATAAGGGATCCTTGGGGCAATGCAGTTCTTCTCTGCCCTGACGGGAATGATGCCAGTGTCCCGGCTCCGATATTACACGGTGGTCTTGAACATGTCATCATTGAGAGAAACTGAGTAATGAGTATCTGAAATCCCTCTCTGTTTTTTCTCACAACTGCTAGTAAATTTACAATTACTTCAAAATAAACACTTTTTGGAAAATTAAAGAACTATATTTAAATCCTAAAGAGAATAGTAGTCTGAATGTTGATGTCACACAGGGATGTCCAACCTTTTGGTGCCTCTGGGTCCCACTAGAAGAAGAAGAAATGTCTTTGGCCGCACATTCAATGTACAAATACTAATGAAACCTGATGAGCAAAAATAAATAAATAAATAAATAAATAAATGAAAGGCCGTGAGCACAATAAAACGTGCTGGGCTGCATTCATAGCCATCCTGGGCCACATGAGGCCTGTGGGCTGCAGGTTGGACAACCTGGAAGCATTTGTCAGTGTAGTGTTTATGTGGGAGCAGGTGGGCAGGCTGCTGAGACAAGGTCACAGAAAAAGGTGATTCCGTGCTTCCCTCATCAGGCAACACTCCATATGCTTGCACCTAACTTTATGTAAACATATACATATATAATATTTATATTACGTATGTAAAATTTAGGATTTAGAAGTGTTAATGTGAATTTCACAGTTTACAAAGGTGTTTCATTGTGAGCTTAATTTAAGAAAGAAACATAATGTGTAAATTAACTGTAACAAAAGACTAGAAAAGAAATAGAGAAAAAATGAAACAAAACAAAACATTAGAGCAGGTAATGAAATTCCAGTGCAGACCATTGCAGGTATTTTTAGGGAAAAGGGTATTAGAACACAATAATAAACATAACTTAAAGCTAACAAGTGTTGAGGATAAAAGCAGTACATGCAATTTTTAATGGCCATTATGAACTCTAGAAATAACAGAAAGTGAGAATAAAAAATTATTGTTCATATATGATTTAAAATAATTTTTCACCAACTCAGGAAATCCTTTTAGCTTAATATTTTCCCTTAAGTGGTGTTTAGATTGTGACTGTGAACTCTTAGAGATGAAAAGCTAACTGATATTTCATTATTTAAAATGTTTACAACCATAATAATTCAAGTATTGTGTGTTGCCTTTAAACTCTAAGAATCAATCTTCAGGTAAAGAAAAGATATCTTTAAAGGTTGGTATGACAATCTAAGAGCCGTAAAGATATGACAGTGTAACTAATACGCAGCAAATTCTGGAGAAAATGTGATAGAGAAGAAAGTATTGCCATATAAGGAATGAAAACTGAATAAGAAATAATAGAAAAGTAAATAGAAGTTAATTATATTTATGTGAATGAAAATTGAGAGAAAAACAAAAAAACAATTGTCAAACACAAAAATGGAAGAGAGGACTTGAACAAATTACATATTTATATTTGATATTTGGAAAATAATGTACCTAATATTAATAAATGTAGAAAATAACATATATTATGTTATTTTGAAAGGGTAATAACCAAAGTATAAACACTTTTTAAAAAGTCCTCTGGAAAATAGATCTAGAAGTGAAGGTGTAGTATGAGACTATTAAATTTCTTTGTAAGACATTCCTTAATGGGATTTTTTTTTAGCTAAAATAAAAGCTTTAAAACATAATGTTAATATATTCCTGTTTATATCAACAAAGAAAAAACTATAATTTTGTTTTGGTTTAATTTGTTATTGTTGTTCAAGTACAGTTGTCCCCATTTTCCCCCCATGACTCTCCCCTGCCCTACCCATCCCCCAGCTCCACATTCAATCCTCCCTCCACCCCTCTGGTCTTTGTCCTTGGATCCTTAATACTATTCCTTGACTTGACCTTACCCCTTCTTTCTGCCATTGTCTCCCCCCATCTGGTTCTTGTCAGTTTGTTCTTTATTTCCTTGTCTCTGGTTCTATTTTGCTAGTTTGTTTGTCTTGTTGATTACGTTCCACTTACCAGTGAGACCATATGATATTTGTCTTTCACCGCCTGGCTTATTTCACTTAGCATAATGCTCTCCAGTTCCATCCATGCTGTTGCAAAGGGTAGGAGTTCCTTCTTTCTTCCTGCTGTATATTATTCCATTGGGTAAATGTATCACAGTTTTTTGATCCACTCATTTATTGATGGGCACTTAGGCTGTTTTCAGCACTTAGTTATTGTAAATAGCACTGCTATGAACATTGGGGTGCACAGGTTCTTTAGGATTGGTGTTTCAGGATTCTTAGGGTATAATCTGAGCAGTGGAATTGCCAGGTCAAAAGGTAGTTCCATGTTTTTATTTTATTGTATTATTTTATTTATTTGTTTGTTTGTTTTATTTTATTTATTTTATTTTATTTTATTTTAATTGCTTTTCAAGTAGGTTTCTTTTACTCCCAGCCCAGGCCACCCCCTGAGCCCTCCCCACCTTTCTCCCTTTTCCACCCCCCTCTAGTTTTTGTCCATGTCCTTGATACTTGTTTCCTGTAAACTCTTCCCCTTTCCCCCTGAAATTCCCTCCCCTCTCCCTTCTGGTCACTGTCAGCTTGTTCTCTATTTCAGTGTCTGTAGTTCCATGTTTTTAAAAGCTTCTTCACAGCTAAAGAAAACATTAGCAAAATGAAAAGGGAACCAACTATATGGAAAAATATATTTTCCAATAATACCTTGGACAACAGTTTGATCTCCAAAATATATAAAGAACTCAAATGACTCCACGCCAGGAAGACAAACAATCCAATTAAAAAATGGGCAAAAGATCTGAACAGACACTTTTTTAAGGAGGACATACAGAGGGCCCAGAGAATTATGAAAGGTTGCTCAGTATCACTAGCCATCAGAAAGATGCAAATTAAAACCACAATGAGATACCACTTCACACCTGTCAGAATGGCCATCATAACCAAATCAACAAACAACAAGTGCTGGCAAGGTTGTGGAGAAAAGGGAACCCTTGTGCACTGTTGGTAGGAATGCAAACTGGTACAGCCATTGTGGAAAATAGTATGGAATTTCCTAAAAAAAACTAATAATATGATTTTTAATGTGCATATGTTACTTGATAAAATATTTTAAAACTATAACCCTACTTACTTATAAGATATAGTGATTTATTATATAAGAATGCTCATTATTGAAATAATATGAATAGAAACAATTTTAACAAATTGGAATCATGCATATAAACATCTTTCCAGGATATTTTATGTATGAAATTATATTTTTCTTGTGTCATACTGCTAAGTTTGAAATATCACTCACTTAACTTTCTTTGTTTCTTCTTACTTACTAGCTTAACAGTTTCTTCTATTTGCAGGTATATATTATGTGAATTATTAGTAAACTACATAACTGGTTTTCAATTAGCCTAAATTTTTACCAAGTGGATTGGTGTGATTTGATCATGCCTTTATAGACTAAGTAGGCACCCTCACAAACCAAAAGTGCCCTTAACTTAATTATGTATACTTTTCAGTAAGAAAAATGTTGTTTTGCATAAAGTATATCATTAAACTCGCTATCATAAAAAATAAGAATTACCTTTCATTGGGAATATACAATTCAGAGTAAGATTTATATAAATTTAGCTTGCAAAGTATGATAACGTTGAATTCTAACTCTAAAGCATCTTAATCTTTTTTGGTATTACTTCTAAGAAAATTTATCAATATTTAAAAAATGTATGCTTGTAGAATAAATCATCCAATTATTTTATTTCTATATTTAAATTGCCCTGATCTTCTGGCAGTAGAGAATAAGTCACTCTAGCTGTCTTCCCAATAGAGAGTGGCCGGTACAACCAGTCCTATCCCAGAAATCCACAATTATAAGGTCTGATACAATTATACAACTATCCAGGTTTTTTCTTTTATTTTAGTTCACTCCACAGGTTTAACATTTACATGTGATATTACTCATTTTTACAGATTGACATCATATCACACACATTACAATTACATTTACTGCAATTTAAAAGTTATCATTTCCTTTCTCTGTTTTACTATTTATCTACCAGTACTTTTTTCTAATAATAAGTATAATTAAAAATAATAATTGATCATTTATTTTAATTTGTAAGCAGAAATTATTATTTCTTGATAAGGATATTTTTCTTAAAAACATTTTTTAAAATAAAAAATCAAAATGATCAAGATGATAAAAGACTTGAAGTATTTTTCCTTATGAATTTAGAACCATAAGTTATAACAGGCTATACATTTTTTGTTTTTATAAAATGTATAAACAAATAATACTGTTTTTTCAAATAGTTAATTAACTTTCTTATCCCACAAGGATCATGAAAATTCACTAACTGAATGAGAGGATATGTTTAATTATCCACAGGATAATCAGTTCTATTACTATTCACAAGTCTTAGCTGTAAATTTATAATGCAAATATATGTATAATGTATTTTGAACATGTTCAATTAAAATCAGGGATCAGGAGAACTTATTAATAATAATGAAGCATTCATATGATATTTATTTTATTCTTCAATTATATTATGCATAATTAAATATTATATTCAATTTCATTATATTTATGAATTAAAAATCATGTGAGCTTCACTTAAATTCTCCATTACCAGAAACAAAAATTGAATGTTACATTTTCATTTATTTATTAATGTCAAATTTTTATAAAGATTTGAATTTAATTCTGTAATTATAATTATAAATTAAGGTTTTCAAAAATGAGAAAAAATAGAGGATTAGATACATTTCATGTCTCTGCATTAATATAATCATACTTATCATTTATTGACATTTTTAATTACAAATTATCACAAGAAATGAGAAAGACATTATATAGCAATAAATGGGTCAATACATCAGGAACACATAATAACCATAAATATATATGCATCAACATTAGAGTATCTACTAATATAAAGCAAACATTGAAAGAACTGACAGGAAAAAGTAGAGAGCAGTGCAATTATGCTAGGCCTGTTCAGTACCCCTCTAGTAGCAGAACATCCAGACAGAAGCAATGTGGGGAAATACAATGTGAATGACACTATAGATCAATGACACCTAGCACATATATGTAGAACATTCTACCCAACGTCACCAGAATACACATTCCTCAACTGCACACGTTATTCTCCAGAATAGATCTCACTTACGTTACAAAACAAGCTTTAACAAATGTTAAGACAATTGAAATCAAATTGAGTATGTTCTCTGACCACAAGGGAATGAAAGTAGAAACGAGTGGTAGATAGAAAATGGGAAAATGTTTAAAAATATGTGAAAATGAAACAATCTTCAGAAGAAGAACAATCCTGGAGTACTACACTCCCTGGTTTCTCAATATAGTGCAGTTACAGCAATCACAGGATTATGGTCTGGTATAAAGACAGACATATAAACCAATTAAAGGATAGAGAACCCAGAAACAAATTCATGCATACACCATCAACTGATCTTCAATACGGTGCCAATAATTTACAATAGGGAAAAAGAGTCTTTTGTACAGACAATATGGAGAAAACTGAATATCCGCATGCAAAAGAATGAAACTGATACTTTTATATCACTCCATATATGAAAATCAACTCAGTGGACTAAAGACTTAAACATAACACCTGAAACTGTAAAATGTCTTAAAGAAAATGGCAAAAGCTTTGTGATGCTGGTCTTGGTAATGATTTTTCTTGGGGGGGAGGGCGGGATATAACAGCAAAAGGACAGGGAGCAAAGTGAAAATAAACAAGTCGGATTACCTCGAACTAAAGAGTCTACTGGGCAAAGACAGCAATCAGCGGAGTGAAAGACAACCAATTGATTGGGAGAAAATGTTTGCAAACCGTATATTTGATGAAGGGATACTGTAAAAAATATAAGAAAGTCACATTTTATTGTAAAAATTGACCCTATTAAAAATGGCTTAAAGACTTGAATAGATGCTAAGAAGAAAAAGTCCCAAACTATAAACAATAAATTGACAACAAACTCACAACTATCAACAACTGAACCTCAAACAAAAACAAACTGAGCAGACAACGAAAACAGGCTCAGAATCACAGAAATGGAGATCACGTGGGGGATTATCAGGGGGGAGAAGGAGAATGGGGGAAAAGATGCAGGACAAGAAGCGTAATTGGTGGGTACAAAATAGACAGGAATGTTAAGAATCGTATAGGAAATGGAGAAGCCAAAGAACTCACATGGGCATGAACTAAGCAGGGGAGAATGTTGGAGTGAGGGGAGTGCAAGGCAGAGGGGCTAAAGGGGAGAAAAAAATAGGGCAACTGTAACTGCATAATCAATAAAATATACTTAAAAGTAAAAATAAAACATTACATCAAAAGACTGTTTAGGAAAATTAAATGCTGTAGCAAATTTTTAGTTTTCTGCATAATACTTTCAAATTCTAGTCTTCTGTTAAATGACTGTATCTGGAAATATTTACTTTCTAAAAATTGAGTAAACGTTTTTGCACAGAATGAATGAAAAACTTTAAGTTAGATTACACAAAGAAATCCATGCTTTTCTTTTTAAAAGAGAGTGATTTTAAAGCTTATAATGGGCCCTGATCATGTAGCTTAGTTGGAGTGTCTTCTCCATACACCAAGTTTGCAGGTTCCATCCCCAGTCAGGGCACCGACAGGAAGCCACCAATAAATGAGTGGAATAGCAAATCTATGGTTCTCTCTCTCTCTCTCTCTCTCTCTCTCACTCTCTCATCGACAAATATTTTCTTTAAATTAAAGCTTTTAATGACTTGGCAAAGATTTTCTGAAGCTCAAATGCTTCTTAAGTGCCCCTTCTTTTGACTGGCAATTTCTAAATTAATTGGAGGCATGCGAGGTGATTCCAAATTAATGATAAAAATCAACTTGAAGTTATTTTAACTGGCTCTTTAAGTCTTAAATTAATAAATCTCAGTTCACAATATAATTTAACGTTTTCTGATGTATTATGAGATTACATTTTTCAAAGGAGGAGATAATACATTTCTACACTCATTTGTGATTAGTGGAACAATGACCATATTAGATTAAAGAATGATATTTTAACAGTACTAAGGTACAGATGTAGGTAAAAGTGACATTTTGCCAAAGATGAGCAGATGTATTTTTATACTAGTTCTACTAAACACTCCTTGATCTGTAAGACTTTTTTTCAGAACTTTTTGTTTTTAATCCACTATGTTATTAACTGTTTCATGTTTGGTAATATGGAAGTGACAATATAGACTCTATAATATCCATATTATTCAGAGTATGTTAAAAGATATTATATGCTAAGCACTGAATGTGGTTCTAGTTTTTCTCACAAGTGTCTGTTTTACTTAAAAAGATTTTTCTCTGCCTATGTGTACTTGGGGTGATTGAATTCATCATGTACATACTATGTCGGAAGTTATGCTTAGCCTCATCAGGGTCAGCTCACATAAAACATGTATGTAATTCTCAAAGGGGATTCGGTAACAAGGCCCAAGTGTGAGGAATAGCAGTTTATTAAAGTTTAAGTGGGAAATGAAATGACACAACCATAGTACCAAAATTCAAATAGAACCCTTTGAAACAAGAACATTTTCCGAAAAAGTAACCTTTTTCAGGTAAGCAGAGAAATGAGTAAGAACAACTCACAGAAAGCAATGGTGTTTTGGAAAGCCACATTCATGTAAAAGTTGAAAATCATCAGAAACAGGTTCTTTAGTATAGCCTTAATTTTAACTGTGATTGAAACACAATCATGACTTATAAAGGATTTTTAATCTAACACCCCTGGAGTTAAAAAAAGGACAAATGTTATTGTGAGGTTCCAAAGTATTAGTTTAATCATTATACTTCATTCTAAAAATACAGAACAAAGTTGACAAATACTTAGATGCCTCTTATTCTAAGGACACACAGAAAAAGCTTTGCCACAGTTCATGATTCTGAAGATGACTACCTCCTCATGTGGTGCTCAAAAGAGGAACAAAAGGAAAACTGTAATAAGCAAATGTTTTACAATTAGGTCTATGGGTAGTTACATGTGACATGGTGTTTATAATAGCAAAATAGTGTTCAAATGGGTCTGGTGATATATTTGTCTTGTTCACCAGGATTTATGATCTGCATTAGACACAGGAAATTTAACTTACCAATTTACCCTAATTTTTCATCCATGTATCCCTGCTATGTTTTAACGAACACATGTCATATGGATGTATGTAAATTATTTTGACTGGACTGGGTGGACTGGGATGGGAGTAAATGACAGAAAACTGTATTTGAATAACAATAAAAATAATAATATAAATAAAATGGAGAAAAAATGTAAGAAGGCATTTGAAACTATTTTTCTTGTATAGTGTGAAGGTAAAAGTAAAATTGTATTTAGAGTATATTACATCAAAAACTTATTTTTCACAAGATTTTGCCTGTAAAATTGTATTTACTATTACCTCTACTCTTAAAGGGGATAATATATTTCTTAGTCACATGGGTTATGAATTATATTGTCTTGCTGTAAACTCTCATTAAGTCTCTTAGTTTTATAGTCCTGTGAAAGTTACCTAGCTTCTATTAGTCTCTACATATTTGTGAAGTGGGCATAGATACAGCTTTCCCTCATGGATACATTACAAAGATGACATAAAAATACTTCCCACACAGCATCCTTCTGTGCATAGAATAAATGATTACAATGTGTTGACTACTGGTGACACTAATTTTAGTGGAAGGAAATTTATTGGATTCCTAACCTATTAGTCTCTCTGTAGCCCTCCTAGCTTCTGTGCTAGTATGAGAACCATTTTCACTAAAGGTAGGAAATAATGTCAAATATAGAATACTTCACTCAAATATGTCTTTGCTCTTGGTTTCTGTTTACCACCTTTTGACGTACATGGAATTCTCTAAGAGGAACAAACCCTCTTGTGCCACGTTGTGTGAATAGATCTTGAACTCAGTACCTGATAGGACAACACAGTGGGTCTCTTCAGCACACCAGGCTCTGGTCGCTCAACTCACAACAGTGCTCCGTGTGGCCCATTTTCTGTCTGCTGTTTATCAATTTCTGTATCACAATTTCTAGAGATATTTATTCCTACACCACAAGCATGATCAAATCATCTCAAATTTAAACTGATTATTTCTCTGATTATTTTACCTGTCAAAGGCATTCATTATTAATGAACCAGCTCCGGAAACTAGATTTGTGTCTGCATCACCCATCCCACTGGGGAACACGTAGAGCAGTGGCCTGTATGTATTCCTCCCCAAAGCCCTGTCCCTCAGATGTCTCCCACTGTTTTTTGAAACCTCTGAGGCTGAACCTTGTCATTGAATTCAGTTCTTATTTTGATTTGCTATGACTATGTAGAAGGGAACTTATGAACCTTCAGATGTATAAACTCATCTGAAATAGTAAGATTTGAACTCTCCCTGTACACCACACCCTACAGTTATGGTTGTTACCTTGGGACTCGGCCTGGACAGGAATCTCCTCCTTTTTCCTTGTCAAGAGGTGAGGTCATACCTTTCCGCTGGAGTTTGTTAAATCTCTCCTCTTAAGGGGATACACGTTTGGAAAGGCTGTTTTGATTATTCTACAATTGTGACTCTCAAGTGTGAGTATGTTTGACTTACTGTGGCCAAAAGTTTTAAGGATTCAGAAATAGATCATCACCTTTCTGTTCTAAGAGAAGAAATAGTGCCACTATCAAAGAGATTGGTTATTGGAGATCTTGATAATTCTGAAAACATGCTATTAAAATGTAGACCACAAACAGGTATTGTACATATTTATGGTGCATTGTCTAAGAAAACAAAATGCAGGTAAATAAAACTGCCTTCCCAATTTCACAACTCACTAAATAGTGCTCTGAAATGTCTTTGTAAAAGAAGATAATAGGTTTGTTGTTGATTTCAAAACAGTTCTAGGAGGGTGTCTTGAACTGACACCGAATGTGGTATCTATCTTATCTATTAACAGTCTGGGGGAGACTGTTTTCTGAATACAAAAGTTTAAAACTGAAATTCACTTCTTGGGGTTAGAGCTTTAATGGACTGTCACTGATAAGGAAGTGATGGAGAGCACACTGTTTGTGCAATCTCATTAGTTGGCTGTATTGTGTGAAGTTGAATTTCCCAATCTCCAGAATACTAATATATACCACCAGCTGAAGAGAAAAGAGGAAAGCAATTCAAAGTTCTATATATAAAATTTATTCTTTTAAATCCGGCATTAAAATAACCATTTCCATTGCATTGCATTTTCCTTATTTTTAGTGGACAATAAAGATGAATCTCATATTATTTTAGCCTAATATCATCCTTCAAAATGAAATCTATTTTGGATATCCCAAGTGGTCGAGAGCTTTCCTTAGGTCAAATAAAGTTGGCCACCACACTGCTTTCTATATTAGAAAGAGACAAGGAAATAGTTTATTATCAGTGTCACAGGGGCACTCGTCATATGTGTTTGCTGCAAACTTTAAATGCTGTGCAAATGTGACATTTGAGGAATATTTATTTAGAGGACACCAAAATAAATTTAGGGACTCTTTTTTCATAATACCCACAAAATATGATTTTCTATTGATTATTTACATCAACTGCCGATGTGTGAAACTAGATCTCAAAGTGTGGAAACATCTGGATATGAATGCAAGCTATGTCAATCACACAGAATTGGTTGACAGGTACCCAGATGTTTGCTATTTATAGCTTAACTAACAAAATGTGTTTCTCTATAAAAATAATGGCTGTCTTTTGCTATTGTAGTAATTTCTTGAAACTTAATGGATAGAACCTGTTAATTAAGCTTTTCCATTTTTTCACATCTATATTATCCACTGAAGTGCATTCAGATAGAAATATATATTAAAAAAAAAAACAAACTTGTTTTAATCTCAGCTCTGGCACTCTTTTTTTGTCCTAGATTACTTAATCTCTCAGAGTTCTTATATATTCATTTGTGTCTAGTAAATACATAATTGTCAAAGCCATTTTTACTTTGATGGTGATTTGAAGAAAGATCAGAGAGGAAGCATGGTAATCTCAAACATGCATTAGATATGTGCCACAGTGAATAAAAATATTCTTTTTTTCTCCAAGAAGGTGACTACTATAAATGCGCAAAGTTTCAATTGGGAGAAAAATGTATCTTGTGATGTGTACGGCAGCATTAACATAGAAACAAAACATGGAGTGACTTTGAAGGACATAATAGTAACTAAAATGTATGGAATACCTCGTCTTTTCCAGGTGTTAAGTTGATGGTTTTAAAGATTTCCTTACAAAAGTTTCATAACAAGCCTACAAACCAAGTTCTGTAATGACTATGATTTTTCAGATGAGAAGCTTAGAATCTGGGGATTTTGGTAACAAACATAAGGTGAAATAACTACTCAGCACCAGGACTGGATTCTGAATCTGAGAGTCTGACTTTGGAGCTGATATAATTGTGTCGGGCCTACGGCTACACTTTTGAAAAAAAAATATGATGATTTCCTTAGAGATTTGGAAGATGTGAAAAGAAAACACATATAGAGCAAATAGTGCATTGAGGGCAATTTTTTTTTTTCAGGAAATATGTGTCCTACCATAACTTTTGGAGATCTTATTTAGTTATTTTTAAGGAGAGGGGAAAGGAGGGAGAAGGAGAGGGAGAGAAACATCTACATGAAAGAGAAACATTAATTTGTTAACATGGAGATCGGGCCTGCATCTTAGGCATGTGCCCTGACCAGGAATTGAACCGGAGACCTTTCGGTTTGTGAGATGACTCCCAACCCACTGAGCCATACCTCTCAGGGATGTATTACAATGGCTTTTATAACTAATCTTTTCTATTCTTCCTACTTTTTAACTAATAAACAGTAACTTGATTATTAAGAAATATATAAACAATCTTATTTATATCAACTATATGATAAAGTTGCTTCAACTTTAATTAATTATTTTTGGCATAAAATAAATGTTTTTCTTGATACTTCCCAAGAAAACACTGGCATGCATATTTTTAAAATACTTTCAAGGGCTTTGAGTAAAATGGCTAGGGATGGAGCAGGTCCAAGGTCAAGTAATGCTTTTATTGTTTCCTTAATAAGGAGAAGCTTCTCAGCTTATTTTGTTCAGCTCACAAGGACTTTATTTTTAACATCAACACTCAGAAACTGGAAGAGTTCACATTAAATTATGAATTTCTGTCTTTTCCACAAACATTTGGTTATCTGCCAAATCTGGGTCTGGTTCCAAGGTGGCAAGAATCCACGGTTGCTGGGTAGCAGCTGCCATCTTTAGGCAGGCCACAGGCTTTGCAATGTTTCCAAGCCACCTGGGGGGTCTGAGTCACTCATTTGCATTTTCAATCTGGCATACAAATAAAAAATTGAGTAGTTTGCCATATTCTCTTTAACACCACAGTTTAGTACTTTTGTCCCCTTCCCAAAACTCATTAGAGTCCTGTGAAATGCCCTGTATCCAAATCAGTGAGTAGTTTTATTGCCTGGAGAAAGAAGGATGGATTAATTTGATTAAGGTCCTCATATGCTTTGAAGTCAATTATCAAAGGATCACTGTTTACCTCTTGAAATGCTCAGATTTGATGCTCGAATAAAGAAAAAGGGACTCAACTCTCAATCAAAGGACAATTGCAGAGTACTGGAACTTTGTGCTTAAACTCAGACATATCACAGTTCATTTTATGCTTTCCATAACAGATATGTATTTAGCATGAATATTATTTACCCCCTGGCATCTATCAGTAAAAAGCTTCCCTTTAATATGATTTTTAAATGTAGATATCTAATTAAAATACATTTGCACTATAAAAGAAGCTTTCATCCAAGAAAAAGAAAATTGGAAACTATTTTAATATACTCAAATTCAGGCTTTCAGAAAAAGTTACTGAATGATTGCGTAACTATTAGTTGCTATGTAGTAAGTAACCTGGTTCACACAATTTGGAAAAAAACCTTGTATGTCAAACTTATAATTGTTTATAGGTTAATCTAAGGTAATTGACAACAAAAACTAATACATTTATACAATTATAATATGTATCATTTAGGACATCATTTAGATTTTCCAGAAAATAACTAGTATTTTGATGTTTCACATAGCTAAAAAAATAAAAATTAGATATAGTAGTCTTGTAACCATGAGACTGTGCTTCAGCCACTCGTCATCCTGTATAACCAAACACTGTGTTGAAGCAAACAGGTTTTTATTAACAGGGCTCCACCCCTGGGGGGTTGCCGGGAGCACTCCTGCTCTGAGACCTTCTGTCCCAGGAGACCCAGAACTCCTCTTGCTTCCTAAAAGACTACAAGCCAAAACCATGCCCAGAAGTTCCCCATATTCTTATTTGTCCTTAAGCTGGTCATGCAAACAGATCTCCATTCTCCCTGGAACATGCATTTGTGCGTTTCAGAGTCACCACCTTCTCGCAGCAGCTCTCTCCTTCAGGATCTGGGGTGCGCTGCTCTGGGTCTCCCATATCAGTACAGGAACCAGGTGCCCTGCTACACTGGATCACACTGTCCCAGAGGCTGGAGCCCAGAAGGCACACGTCCCAACATGGGACCCTGCCTCAAAGAGTGGGTTCCCATCCATGGGGGATCTAAGCCCCTGGTGGGTCCAGCATCTGCCTAGTCCCACAATTGATTCCATCCAGGCCAGGGGCCCAGAACGTCCAAATGCCAAGGGCCAGAGAGAGAGAGAGCATATCCCCAGCTTCAAAGCAAGAGAAGGACCTTTCCATACTAAGCACCTGCACCAAGAGCACACGCATAAGAGAAAGAGCCTTTCCAACCTTTACTTTTAAAAGACCCTCCTGAAATCCCATGTGCCCGGGAAGCCAATGGGAGTGTCCAGCTTTCCCTATGGCATTTCAGTGTCCACTATTTTTGCCTGTTCCCCATTGAATTTGACCCTCTTTTGGCTGCCATCGTTAATCAGGGCAAAATTTTCCCAACCATGCACAGACGCACACGCATCTGTTCGTCCTGGGCATACAGCCCCTGCAGCCCATGCAGGTATTGTATGAGCTCCCCCTCCTTGGCCAGGCTTTGTCTGGGGTGACCCTGCCAGCTCATGTTCTCACAGTCACATCGTCTTTGTTTACAGATCGCCCCAGGCAGCGTCCTCCTTCCCCAGCCTCTTCCTTCCCAAAGGCATGGCTGTGTTCATCTGCCTTTTTATGCATGTGCTTTAAGTATCATGCCTTCTGTTCCATTGGCACCCTTCTCACGCCCTGCCTTTTTGCAGGATTGGGGGCTTCTTTTGCTTTTTGGGGTCTCCCCTATTTTTCAGGGATGTCTGGTTCAACCTACCCCCATTACAATCTTGCTGTCACTGGTGCCTTGGGTTCTTTTAATCTCCAAGGATAAAAATCAGGAGACATTGCCAGATGACTGTTGTCAACTTGACAAAAGGAAATAATTATTCATCTTGTTGACAAGGATACCGACACCATCAAAAGAAAAAAAACACGTGGCCACCCATGGAGGGAAGTTAGGGCAGGGTTTAAAAAAGGAGTTGGGTGCAAAAAGTTATGTCTAGGTATGTAGAAGCAGAGGTTTCTTAGTGCTTGATCAGTGTGACTACATGTTTCTTCATGGGTCACATGTCTGGTTAGCATGTTAAGTCTCCAACTAAGAGTGCATTTTTTATCAGTTAAAAAAAGAGAGTTCATCAAAAGAGCAGTCTCTCTAGCTAGTGCACATGCTTGGTCCAAAGGGAAGAACCTAAGTCCCCCGAAATAGATCTCAAAGTCAGCAGTGTGACTGCAGGCTAGTTGTTGATTGGCTGTTTGGACTAAGGAGAAGGCAAGGCACCAGGGGCAGTTCAGGGAGGCAGGGCTTCCTACCAGCTGCACCTGGAAAATACCCTGCCTATCCCAGTGCTGACTTTATCGTCTGTGGTATCTCTGTCTCTCTGTCTCTCTGTCTCTCTTGCTCTCCCTTGCTCTCATAAGCACAATGCACATACACACACAATGGCTTTTTAAAGGTGGAAAGACTATTTACTTAAATGATGTTTTGAAACGAAACATTCTATGCTATGACATACTCTCCTAATAATAGTCTATGCTGTATGCACATGTGGTTAAAATGGAAAATATTTTAAAATGATGAACAAGACAGTGATTTTTCCAAGAGCTTTAGTAATGTGTGCGCTCTGACATACCTGTTCATTTTATAGACAGGACACTGAGAAATTCTAAAAGGAATTCACATCACCTTCCCGCACAGAGCTGTTCATCATGGTTCCACAAAATGAGAACCAGGAAAGAGAATTTCGAGCTAGGAAATAATAATTTTTCTTATATCACAAACTCTATTATTTTAATACTATTAAAGTGATATATATGTGAATGCATAAAAAACAAAGGCCATCAAATATGTCGTAATGTTAAATGAGCAAAGAATGCCTATCTAAATATCTTCTTCCATTCTGTGGCTTGCCTCTTAAATCTCTTAGTAGTATATTTTGAATAACAAAATTTCTTAATTGAAATATAAACTAATTTACCAATTTTTTTGCCTTATGCCTTAAATGTCCTGTTTAATAAAACATTGTTTAAAATAATTTCAGAAAATTATTTCTAGGATTATCTTTAGGAGGTTTGATTTTATTTTTCCTTTACATATATGTATGCCCAAGAACACAATTTTGTATAGGGTGTGAGACTAGATTAGAGTTTTACATTTTTGTATAAATATGTAATTTGCCCAATGATAGACATTTGAAATATATTTCTTTCCTCTTTGCTCTGCAGTTTCGCATTTAAAAAATGGCTTTGTAAATTTCCCCACCAGTATCTTTATTTTCTTGTTATTAATGTTGGCCTGGCTGCTACCAGTTATTTGCTTTGACTTCATTTTTTTGATATTTTCATGATATTTTGAGACTAATATTTTGGCTAAAGATTTTAACCTCTTTATGTGTTTAAGATCATGAATTTCTCTCCATTGTCCTCATGATAATGCACAAAATTTGAAACTACAATAGTCCCTCAGGAGTGTACATTCCCCACAGGAGATACATTTTAAGACCTCCACTGGATGCCTGAACCATGGACAATACTATGTCCCATATATAATATGATTTTCCTATACATTCATACCTATGATAAAGTTTAATTTGTAAATTGGGCATAGTCAGAGATTAACAGCAACAACTAATAATGAAATAGAACAATATACTGTAGTAAAAGTCAAGTAAAATAAAGGTTACTTGAACACTAGCACTGAGATACTGCGGTCATCTGTCTGATAACTGAGATCATCACTGACTAACAGACAGGTAATGTATATAGTGTAGAAATGCTGGACAAAGAGATGGCCCATATTCCTGGGAGGGATGAAGCTGGACTTCTGAGATTCCATTGTGGTTCAGAATGGCACACCATTGAAAACTTACACACTGTTTATTTCTGGAATTTCCCATTTAATACTTTTGGACCTGCTATTGACTACAGGTAACTGAAAGAGCAGAAAACAAAGCCTGGGTTAAGGAAAGGCTACTGTACTTAGGATGGTGTACTAAGTCCTAAATGTTCATTTTATATTAATCCCAACATGAAAACTTTTTATAAATAATTCCTTCTTTGCAGCAGGCAAGATATTAAGGTTTGCCAATAAAGGGCACTGGTGGAACATGGCTGGAGAAAGGGGCTTCTTTTTTTTTATAATGACATTTTTTTAAATTTTCTTTTATTTATTTTTAGAGAGAGAGGAAGAGAGGGAGGAAGAGAGGGAGAGAAACATCAATGTGTTGTTGCCTCTCACATGGCCCCCACTGGGGGACTTGGCCTACAACCCAGGCATGTGCCCTGACTGGGAATTGAACCAGCGACCCTTTGTTTCGCAGCCTGCTCAATCCACTGAGCTACACCAGCCAGGGTGCCAGAAAGGGGCTTCTTGATTTCCTCCTCGATTCTCTTCTTGCTGCTGAGATGCTCAGCCCATGTTCGGGGCACCACAGATGGAGTGAGCCTCAGCGCATCCCGCATGCAGTTTCACAGTAAGTGCTGTGGGACTTCGGTTTATCCCCAGCCAGCTTCCCTGCCACTTCAGCACCCACCCCTCCCACCCCAAATGTAGTTTTCTCACATGTTTCCTCTACTCACAAGGCAGCGGAGTCCTGCTGGCCAGCGCCTCCTGTGGAACCTCGGTGTACTTGCATACTCTTGGTAGGCCGCAGCCACAACCACCCTGGGTGGATCTGAACTTCAGCTAAGGATGAGGAGTTTGCTGAGGGGGTGGGAGTGCAGAGGATATACGGTGCCATAAATCAACCT
>PVKM010023063.1:0-21396 GCA_004027735.1 Carollia perspicillata | reverse complement strand
ACCCGGACAGGCCTCAGGTAGAACCTGCTCCATATAGTGATTTATGTTAAGCAGATCAAAATGCCTTATTTGGCACCAATAGGGGTCTCTGTACTTCTTCCTGGGAGCACACATAGAGAGCATATAAGCTAGTCATCCCTCTATTACCTCGGGCACCATCAAAAAGAGAGAATGGGAATACAAAATGTATGTAACATTTAATAAGCCATCTTGTCTACCAACCAGATTTTTCACAGAACTTCTGACCCATGACAAAATCTTGTCCATTCTGGACGTCTGTGGAGGGTTTCTGTTTGTTGTATCATTCTGCTTATTATCAGTCACCTAATGAGCTACCTGTGCAGCACTGTGGCAGGAGCCATGGAAGATCCCAAGAAACAATAGGAGACAGGATTCTTGCTGTGGATAACACGCCCACCTGGTAATGGTCAGAGCTGCCTGGGAGTGGCCTTCGAGGAGGCAATGCTGAGACAGGGAGCTCATGGGCCCTTGAACTCAGATAATTTGAGATTTAGAACACATCTACAGGCATCTTATTTACACAGGACAAGCAAATTTCTTTGGAGAACTGAGTAGGAAAGAGGAGGGCTTCGGCCCTAGTGATAGAGTCCCAAGCCCTTGATTATTTCTGAGACCGGTGATTGAAAGCCAAAGTGAAAACAGATCTACAGTGTAAGGCAGTGTATCGTGTGTGTATAGGTGTGCCCATTTGTTACATTCTGGTGTCTGAAATGTGGTTAAGGCTGGTGGTTAAGGAATGGCCTATTGCAGGGGTGTCAAACTCATTTTCACCAGGCGCCACATCAGCCTTGCAGTTGCCTTCAAAGGGCTGAATGTAATTTCATCTCCTTAACTGTTAAGGAGTGGTTACATTTATCCAGTCCTAAAATTACATAGAAAATGTGTTTTCATTTTCTCTCTCAGCACTGATAATACTTTGTTGCACATATGACTTTATGTGCACATATGACTTTGTTGCACATATGACTTTATGTGCAACAAAGAGAGGTGATGTAACTTCTGTCAGCTAGATTGGAAGTTTATTGAGGACAAGAATCACACCTCTTTTCACTTCTGTATACCCAGTGCCTAGCATAGTGCCTCGTACAGGGAAACTCCTAATTTGACATCTGTGAATGAGAATTTAGAAAGCTGTTACGGTTTCAGGAAAGGATGTACCCAAACCCCACCCATACTAATTCTTTTTGGTAAATGATTATTTCTACATTATGACATACAATTAAATATGAGCATAAACCAAGGGAACAAGGGATGCAACTCTATACTCTAAAATCATTATTATATGGCTCTAGAGTACATTTGCCTTAGCACTATTTTCCCTTTCTAGTAAGCTCAATTAACATCGATTAGTGTATCTCTCCAGAATGCACTTCAATTAATAAAAGAGGAGGTGACTCTCAAGTGTGTTGGATGAGGGACTAACTGGACTGTTGTTAACATTTCAATTGAACAGTTACCACATTGTCGAAAATCTCTATGTGATGTATGCCTTGATAGGATACATATTTACTATTTTCAATATTTATTGACCACCTACTATGTGCCAAATATTCTCTTGGCAGGGGGTTTCCCGAATGAGCTCATAATTTATTTGAGGGATTTGGCTATGGATGTAATTTCACATAATTTGGACAGAAACATGACTTCATTAATCAAATTGATGTATTTGTAAATTAAAATGTATGAATCAGGATTTATGCTTCTACAGTATATTTCTTGCTGCAAATATTAGAAGGCTAGGGCTTGCTTTGGCAGCACACAGACTGAAACTGGAATGATGTGTTGCAGATTAGCACGGCCGTTGCCTAAAGAATGGCACGCAAATTTGTGAAGTGTTCCATATTTCACACACTACATTAGCAGTCTACGTTACACTAACAGAAATCTATATATTAGACTACAATAAATTAATGAATATTTTAATAAAGATCATTTTAAAAATTCACTTTCAAGCTATTTAGCTGATAGGATTTGTCCTAAGTGTACCCATAATTTGAGAACATATTTAGTGTGCGGGCTGTGTTTTCTTTGGAAGTGAGCTGCTGTGTAGAATGATTATCTAGTAGTCGAAGCAGGGCGGCGTTTTCTTCACTTTGAAGTGTGTGTATGTTGGGGCGCATTTCTGCTGAGGGAGTTCGGGGTGTATTTTCTTTGCTCTTTGTATGTTGGTACTGCAGAATCTTTTTTATTAAAAGAATCTGGTTGCAATTTCAGTTGTAAAATAGACAAAGAAGAACTTTCAGCAAAAGACAAAATTCTCTTATATTGAATTGACCAGAAGGAGGCTCCCTTCCCCCTCACTGTGTAAAGTTATCCTAAAAGCTTCCAAACTTATTCCTTCCCAGGCAGTTCTAATAGTTCCCAAGCCGCCTCTATCACTGGTGGGATGGGGGCAGCAGTCTGAAATTTCCCCTGGGGGAACAGAATTTAAGTTTGCATCACAGATAGGAAGGTTTCAGTGAATATAATGTGTTCTTTGCAGTTATTCACGTATTTCTCTCCTAGTTAAATAACAATTAACAACAATGTTGGGATAAAATTCTCCTCATTAACTTTGGATTTCTTAACATTTCTTAGCTTAATTCTTGTGGCTTTGTTTTCTGAATTGTTCTTGAATCTCTAATACAACATTTAAAAAATTATATTTTAAAATGAGTTTATAAGGCATATGTATTTTTAAAAAAGTATATATGTTTGTGTATAGAGCAAGAGCAGAACAGATTTTGGACACTTCTGACAGTCCAATATGGAGTCCCTGTCAGTCATGACAGTCGTGTCAAGTGCTATGTCGAGACTGATGTAAGGGAGTGTAATAGTAACATCCTTATGAGGGGCCCAGAACGCCCAAAGCCACAAGGCTTTGGGCCACAAGGCTTCATACACTTGGATGGGGATTCTGTCTGCACACCAGTATGAGTGGGACCTCCACCCCTTGTGGGCTATAAGAACCCAGAGCTCCCAATACTCAAGGTTGGCTGTGCCACAGGTCACATTTGGAGCCCTGCTGGACTTCCACTCCACTGGACATGTGTCACCACTGTAGCCACCTGACTACAGTGGCTTGAGATTGATGCCCACCTCTCCACTTGCGGACACTGCCAGTGACCAGGACTTTGTGCCAGAAGCTCATGCCACTGGCTTCTGCTGTGTAAGCTCCCCCCGACCCCGTAACTTGTGTGTGACTCTATTGGCTTATTGGGAAGGTCTCTTCTAATAAACCTGGCATTGTGGAAAAGGCACAAACGTGTGTGAGTGACTCCTTTGGGGGATGCTCCCTTGCTCACGACAAGTTGTAGTCTCCCCACCTATCCATCTTAGTCTCTATGTACATGTTTGTAAGTAAGAGACATGTTCAAAGCATAGGATGATCACCATTCACCTCAAATGCTCTCATTACCTTGCATTTAGCAGTGAAGAGGCCACTAGTAGATAGAGAACACAAACAAAAAGTCTCAAATCTTTGGAGAGTTAAGAGGGATGTGAAGACACAACCACAACTGTAGGTATGTAGTCTCCCATGTTATGTTGTGAGATTATTTTGAATTGATTTTCAGGTTGTTCTCCTTCAATGTCAAGGAAGGCAGTTCACGTGGTTATTGCAAAAACAGCACTGTTGCTCTTTTGAAAAGCCTGGTCCTTTAATGAGGGAGCAGAGCCCATTATGAAATACCCAGCTGTGACTAATTTTGGAGGAGTAACATCTCAAATAAATTGTCTTCTGGAGATGCTATTGGAGCCAGTGAGCAGCAGAATGATGATGAGTTTATCTGAGCTAAGTAATTGTGCCTTTGAGGGTTTATTCCTACACAGGGCACAGAGTAGATTGGCACTGTACCTCTGTCCTCTCCTTGGCATGAAGGACCCATTTATGGAGAACTGTGGTAGGCAGAATCATGGCCCCCTAGTCCCTGGAACCTGTGATTGTTGTATTACATTGCAAAAGGATCTTTGCAGAGGTAACCAAGGTAATAGATATTAAGATAGGGAGATTATCATGGGTGGATCCAGTTTAATCACATGATCCTTAAAAGTGATGAACTTTGTCCAACTGAAGGAAGGAAGATGCAGCAGAAGGAAAAGCCAGAGAATTCCAGTGTGTGGAGGATTTGATGTGCCGTTGGTGGTTCTGATATCTAAGGGGTCGCAAGTGAGGATGGTTGAGAAGCCCTCGGAGCTAAGGACCTGCAGGAAAATAGAGGCTTCAGTCTTACAACCTCAAGGAACTGAATTCAGCCAACAACATGCATGAGCTTAGAATCAGACTTCCCCAGAGCCTCAGGTGAGGAGTGTGCCTCTGCTAACGCCGTGATTTTACCTTGATAAAACCCGTGTCACACTTATGTATGCCCTACAGAAACTCTGAGACAAATATGTTTGTTTTAAGTCACTGAGTTTGTGGTAATTACAGCAGCAACAGAAAGCTAAACCACAGGAAATATTTTGAAGGAAATGGCAATTGTGTAGGATTGTGACTTTGGTGGTGCACGCCTCTGTAAATACAGTCCAATGACTCTGGGTGTTAGCCATGCAATATTAATAAATGGGATAAAAACAGCAGCTTGACAAATGTATTAGTTTTATGGTGCTTTCTTAAAACAGATTTCACAAATTTACTGGCTTAACACAAAACAAACTTATAGTTCCGTAGGTCAAAAGTCTCACTGAGCTAAAAATCAAGGCGTCAGCAGGACCACATTCCTTCTGGAAAGCTCTAGGGGAGAATCTGTTTCCTAGCCTTGTCCAGCTCCTAGAGGCTGCCTGCATCCCCTGGTTCATGGCCCCTTCCCCCTTTCTCAAAGACATTCGTATAGCATCTTCAAATCTCTTACACTAGCTTCCCTCCTGTAAGGACTCCTGTGATTATATTGGCTCCTCCTGGATAATCCAGACTAACTTTCCCATCTCACCTTAACTTGATTACACCTATGCAATCCCTTCTGCCATGCACAATAACACATTTACAGATTTGGGGGATATCTTTGGGGAGAGCCATTATTCTACCTATCACAGTCAGTGTTTGCATGCTGGGTTTACACTCTTGGAATACTCGCTCACAGAATGTTGCTTCTTGGCATCTAGCTGCTATGCCAAAAGGAAGTCTAAGCGACCACCTAGAAAGGCCGCCATAGAGAAGAACCCAGCTCTCTCAAGTGTGCTCCTGCGCAGCAGCCAGCACCGACTCCCTGCCCCGTGGGCCAGGGCACGGTAGACCTGGCAGCTAACCCAGGGCCCCAGCAGTGGCCTCAGAGCAGAACGGCCTGTCCACCCACAGAATCTTGAAAGTTAACAAATGATGGTCATTTTAAGCTTCTGAAGTTTGTGTTATGCCGCAATGGAGAATCGAAATAACCCTGTGGTCCCGTTTGTAATTACCTACTCCAAATGAAAGGATTCTGATTAGAGGAAGATGAGTTCTTCTATCAAGTATTCGGGATGAAATAGATGGCATAGGTCAAATGCATAAAGTCCTTAGCTCAGGGCCTGGCACACAGTGGGTGCTATAAAAGTATTACTTATCTTTTCCCAAGTAGTCTTTTTGCTGCAGACATTGCTGCCTGTCTTCTTATCAAAAGGGAGAAGACTTCTCTCTGTCAGACAAATATATTCAGTGTGGCACATAACAAGATATAAAGTACTGACTGATAATTTTGCTCGGTGGTCCATAGTTTAAAGTTATAAAGCTCATGTCCATATTTGTTACAAATACATGTTCTGGCAAAAATAACATCCCCTTTTAATTATAAAATCATTTATTACAAAATCTTAAGCATGTAATTCTGTAACATAACAATATCATACTCAAGCACACCATGTGGCATTTTAGGTGAAATGTTCCAATTAAAACTATAAATTAGTGCACCCATATTCTTATACTACCAACCACACTCAAGCAGCATTACTTCTGCTGGACCCTGTATATTGTTTTTCAGAAAATACATTGTAACTAAGTTCCAGAAAATGAAATGGAGTCTTGCAGTTCATATAGTTTAATTGCCTTGTCATACAAGACTCTGAATTTTTCTTAGTTTTCTTGTTTCAGTTTTTCTTGTTCAATTGCTGTAAATGATTTCTGAAAGTAATATAATTATACCTTGTATTGGAAATGCATTCATAGAATTCATGGAGCAAGCTGAATTCATTAGGAGCTGAGCTGATTACCATTTGAGAACAGTTAATGGTGTAGCTGATGAGAATACGTTGCCAAAATCCATTATTTAATTTCACGTCACCTGGAATAATCCGAGGCCATGCGTGTTAATGGCAGTTTCGAGGAGCATAGGATTGAGATGTTTTTCTGAGTGAAGCGATACGGCCATGCTGACTCAGTGAAAAATTCACGTTTCCGAATACATGAAGTAAGTAACACAATGTAACCTCCTGCGATTAAATTCACCACCTGAGTATTAAAAATGTGAGAAAAGTTTATAAGCCAGATTTAAGCTCATTAAAAGTAATGTACTGTGAGATCCAGGTGGAAATCCAGCTCAGTGGAGGCTTGCAGGTTTTCGTAGCAAACTTCTTGAACGGATTATGTTCACTACGTGTTCAACCCGCTTTTTTCCTTCCCACCTTGAAATCTCCTCATTGAAGCTAGAGAGAGTCTCTAAAAACTCACAAACCTGTGTGCGATTCCCCTGCTTAAAGCTCTTGATCGGTGCCTCTAGGTGAAGCCCGCATTTCTCAGCGGGGCATGCTGGGCTCTGTGCGATCTGCCGCTGCTGACTCTTCAGTCTTATCTCTTAACAGTTTTCTTCCCTTTCTGCCACTCCAGACATGGAGAAGCGCTTGTCCTTCTCTTTCAGCCGTGTGGCCTGGCTATTTCCTGCTCATCTGCGAGACCTCGTTTAAATGTCATTTTATCTGGGGAGCCTAAGAACAACTCCATGTGTACCTATGTCACTTCAGTTTTACTCCTTCGATAGCTCTGATTGAACTATATCACAATTGTTTGTTTAATTGTCAGCTTCCCTCAGCGGAGCATAAGTGCCCTGCAGGGAGTACTATGTCAGGTTCATAATGGAACTCCATACAAATTCACTGAGTGAACGATGGAAGTGTTTGTTCAAAGTGAGCAGAACATGAAAGAACCGTTATCAGTGCCTGGAATTTAGTAGGCGCACAGGGTACATGTTCATTCATTCATCCCTCATTGGATCAACACCACAGGGTTCATCGTGAGTCTTATGCCATTTCCCACTGGTTTACCATGTGTTATTTACAAAGGAGTAAGCTGTTTAACTCTGTGTTAACATCTATGAAGTAATTTTCTTGGCATAAAATAGGCTGGATTCTCCCAAAACTGAAACTGTAGTTTCTCATTTCTAGGCTTTTCTGTATGTCTTACAATTTTTAATGTGCTCTAGTTCAGGTCTGGCTGGCTCCTTCATCTAATTTAAGTCTCAGAGCGGACAGTTTCTCCTCAGAGAGCTTTTCTTGACCACTTGATCCAAAATCTTCCCCTTCTCCAGTTTTCAGTTGGGCATCTCCAGTAACAATCACATCAAGTAGCTTTTGTGTCTTTCATTATCCTTATCCCTGCATAAAATTATCTTGCTTCTGTATTTCTTCTACTTATTGACTCTAAACACCTAGTAGAATGAAAGCCTATGGGAACTTTGATGCACCAGTACTCTGAACACTGCCTGGTGTGTGGTGGGTGAATGAATGCCTGTACGAAGTACCCGTGTAAGAGAGCTACCTCTAGCCTTATTCTGTGGGCTAGTATTCCTCAGTGTCATCTCAGCTTCCCTTAAACCAACAAGGGCTCTCACTAGACAACTGCTCAAATGCATATGTGAGGTAATATACTTCATAAAATTTGCACACCCTATGATGACTTTCCATCAAGTCAGCAGAACAGACATCTGATTTTATTGTCATAATTGTAGGTGACTTTTACTGGGGAAGAAAAACAAACTGGCCAGACAGTCTTGTGTAATTGATTAATTTTGAAAAGTATTGTGACAAAACAATACATTTTCCTGAAATTAATTTTTGGGGGAACAGTCATCTTTTATTTTCTTGAGGGGGACTGGCCCTTCACCTTGATAGCAGGGTGATATTGAAGGGAAAGTGTCCTGATTTTCTCTGCACCCCTTACTAGTTTTATTCTATGTGAAGGAAAATGACATAATTGATAGGAGAGATGGAGTCAGAAGTCCTTCACTGGCTCGTGACAATCAGTGGGTGAAGTCACCATGCACACCCTCTCTCTGGCGTTCCAAGGAGGTATTACAGTACCTGAGGCTCCGCGCAGTGTTTGGTCTCCTAGCGACCATTGCAGATTAAGCCTTCCTCAAAAGAGGCCCCAAAGTCTAGATTTGGGAAAAGAGTAAGACATGTATTAGAGAGTTTAACTACTACTCTAACATAGTCAATGCCAGAGAATGCTAAAGGATGAGAGGATAGTCTTTCCAGAACCCACAGCACCAATAATTCCACTCCCTTCCATAAACGAGAACGTTTCATCGTTTTTAAGATGAAGAAAAAATTTAAAGAATATGAGAATTACATGTCACTACCATCAGAGAACAACACTGGAATAATAACTTTTTCAAGCGATTGTGTGGAATTTAGAAATGGCTTGTATTCAGAATCTGAAGTTTATGACATGACATGATACCAGTAGCTCCGTGGTATTCTGACCATGTGAGATCTGGGGCCAAAGGCTGTGTTGGACTAGAGTCAGCAAAGGATTAATGAGTAAACATTTCTGGCTGCCAGCTGTTAAGCAGTATATTGTTTCTCTTTATTTTTACTAAGTCCATACACTTCTGCAATGTAAGAGTGGAAAGTGGTTGTGATAATTGCTGTTTTTCTATATTTGTTTTAGAAATGGGCACTTCGTAAACATTAAATGCTGCTCATATGTGCTATTTTGATATGTTGAGAAACTTCATAATCATCACTATTATCACCTTGATATTCTCTATAGAGAGGTGGGAAATAAAATAGAATTATGACTTTATTTTTACTTTAATTTGGTCCCACTCTAAACTCCTAGGACCCTTACAAATCTCATTTGATTTGAAAAACAGGCCAATATACTTTAATATCTAAGAATATAATGTAAGAACCCACTGTAAGTTGACATTAAACTCTTCTCGTTCATAAAGATGTTCAAGAAAAAGTGCCACTTAACCAACGAAGTGGAGGGGGCTCGTCCAGTAGGAAATGACAAAGGAAAAGAACTACCTTATCTTAGCAAATAGCTACTGCTCTTTTAAATTTTAAGAACAGAATATATGAAAAGTTGTCTAAAATTTGGAAAGTGAAAGATTTTAACACCAATCATTGTCTTGTTCATTTTAGTTCAGCTGGTGACATTTTTTACACACCCTTTACCATCTTCCTACTGTGATATGCAAAAGGACTGATAAATAAGGGTGCCGATCTTTGTTTTTCACGTTCCTAGCCTTACAGAATCAGAGGTTAAATCTGCCTATTTGTGACTTAATCGATTTTCTTTGGTTTAACACCAAGACTAATGTATCCCTTTCTTAGGCTCTTTTAGCCTATCTGAACTTAGAGTTTCAGTCATTCATGTAAGACCCTTCTTGCCAGTTTTATAGCTGAAAATGGGTCCCAGCTGCTCTGGTTTCCTTAATCCCTCCTAGAAAGGCCCGTGTGATAGTGGTTCCCCAGGGAGGTTGCAGCTTCAAAGCTTTTTCTCCTAGGTGGGGAAAATGCTAAGGCAGGCAGTGTTTTCTTGCCCACTTTCCCAGCTGGCTAGTTTGATCAATACATATTTTATATTTGTTATGAATAGACATAGCACATGAGAATAGTATTGATAAAGTCCCATTATGGAAAATGTCATGCAATTAGTATAGTTGAACTTCTGTCAGGTCCTAGTATGTAGTAAGGGTTCAGTAAATGTTGACTGAATGAGTTGTTGTATGAAGAGTTAAAAGTATTAAGTAGTGAACACAGGGAATACTCTGAATGAGTTTAAAAGTTTCATCATATTTTATACTTGAAATAAGATCAAAAGATGTTAAGTATTTGACTTACGTCATATATTTTTAAATCCAATCAAAAACTAAACCCTTATGGACTTGTTCTCTATATTCTTACAATTAGATAACCTTAGCTGGTTGTTTTGCTTTTTTGCAGAGGTTGATTTTATTTTACTTTATTTTTCTTTTCATGTAGGAACCCAGCTTTAGGATTTCTTTTTTTGAAATATATTTTATTGATTATGCTGTTACGGTTGTCCTATTTTTCCCCTTTTATGTCCCTCTACCCTGCACCCATCCTCCCACTTCCCTTCTTCCCCCCTTAGTTCATGTCCATGGGTTCTACATATAATTTCTTTGGCTTCTCCATTTCCTATACTATTTTAACCTCCCTCTATCTATTTTGTACCTACCATTTATGCTTCTTATCCCCTGTACTTCCCCCCCATTCTTCCCCCTCTCCCTCCCCACTGATAACCCTCCATGTGATCTCCATTTCTGTGATTCTGTTCTTGTTCTAGTTGTTTGTGTAGTTTGTTTTTGTTTTCTTAGGTTCAGTTGTTGATAGTTGTGAATTTGTTGTCATTTTACTGTTGTTCATATTTTTTTATCTTCTTTTTCTTAAATAAGCTCCTTTAACATTTCATACAATAATGGCCTGGTGATGATGAACTCCTTTAACTTGACCTTATCTGGAAAGCACTTTATCTGCCCTTCCATTCGAAATGATAGCTTTGTTTGATAGAGTAATCTTGGATGGAGGTACTTGCCTTTCATTAGCTGGATTACTTCTTTCCAGCCCCTTTTTGTCTATAAGGTTTCTTTTGAGAAATCCTATGGGTTCTATGGGAACCCATAGATAGTCCTATGGGAACTCCTTTGTAGGTAATTGTCTCTTTTTCTCTTGCTGCTTTGAAGATTCTCTCCTGATCTTTAATCTTGGCTAATGTAATGATGATGTGCCTTGGTGTGTGCGTCCTTGGGTCCAACTTCTTTGGGACTCTCTGAGCTTCCTGGACTTCCTGGAAGTCCATTTCCTTTGCCAGATTAGAGAAATTCTCCTTCATTATTTTTTCAGATAAATTTTCAATTTCTTGCTTTTCCTCTTCTCCTTCTGGCACCCCTATGATTCAAATGCTTAAAACTGTTTAATGTTTGAAACTGTCCTGGAGGTTCCTAAGCCTCTCCTTGTTTTTTTGAATTCTTGTTTCTTCATTCTGTTCTGGTTGACTGTTTATTTTTTCCTTGTAGTCCAAACCATTGATTTGAGTCCTGGTTTCCTTCCCGTTACTGTTGGTTCCCTGTGCATTTTCCTTTCATTCTCTTTTCATAGCCTTCACTCTTTCCTTTATTTTGCATCCATACTCAACCAATTCTATGAGCATCCTGATTACTAGTGTTTTGAACTGTGCATCTGATAGGTTGGCTATCTCTTCATCATTTAGTTGTATTTTTTCTGGATATTTGAGCTGTTCTTTCATTTAGGTCATATTTTTGTTTGTCTCAGCATGCCTGTGACACAGTAAGGGGTGAAACAGTAGGTATTTTCCAGGGTGGGGAAAACCATGTCCCTGTGTTGTGATGTTGTATGTGGGGGAAGGATCTAATAAGGAACAATACCACTTGCTCTGGTCTCAGCAGGCTTTCAGTCATTTCTCCCACTACCCACAAGGGAATTGGGCCCTTCTGGTGCTGATTCCTAGGTGGGTGGTTTTATGTACACTCTAGGACCCTGTGGGTCTCTCCAATGAACTCTCCTGTTAGGCCAGGAGTTTCTCCCACTTATGCAACCCCCACAGGTTTTCTTAGTCAGAGGTTTTGAGACTTTATATCTGCACACTGGATCCCTGGGTTTCGAGGTCTGTCTTGCTACCTAGTTGTTCTCCCAGTTTATCTGCAGACGAATGTGGGAGCCCCTGGTCCACCAGCCGCCACCTCACTTGGTCCACCAGCCAACACCTTGCTGTGAGTCCTCTCAGACCTGGCTGCCCATTTCTGCCCTCCCTACTAGCTTGGGTGAATGTTTCTTCTTTAACTCCTTGTTTGTTGGACTTCCATACAGTTCAATTTTCTGGTAGTTCTGATTGTTTTTTGTTTTTAAATTTGTTGTGTCTACCTATACCTACTGTATAGGTAGATACAGTATATCTACCTATATCCCCATTTTGGCCAGAACTCCTAGACCAGACAACCTTAGTTTTTGAACCTGCTCTCTAAGAAATTTAAATTGTTATCTCTTATCTATATTTGATATTATTAAATGACTCAATTTCACATTTAGAAGCATTTAAACAAAGGAATTGATGGACAAATTTTGATTAAAAAAAGAAATTATTTATTTTTTTGTTAAAGAAATACCATTCAGCTACTTTTAAGTACAGCACTCAGACATCAAAAAAATGTGAACAGACACTTTAAATAGCTCCAGAAAATGTCACTGATGGGGTCCAGCTCCGAAGGGCGGGATTTTCTTAGATCCAGTGACCAGAGGGGATTCCTAGGTTGCAGCAGAGCAAAGACTAAAGTGGGAATTCGGGAGAGTGGCATGAGGGGGTTCACCAGCAGCCTGCAGGGGAGTTCTCTGAAGAGTCTTCGGGCAAACTGGGCCCCATTTCCTCTAGTCTCCCACACAATGAAGCTGAACTAGGCATGGTCAGCCAAATCTGGAAGGATTCCTATTGATTTTACATTTCACAGGGAGGGCGGTATTCCTGGTAGGAAAGAACTCTCCCAGGAATACCTGAAATTCATCCACTTTGTGAGGAAGCAAGAGGAAGGCATGAATATTAGTAGAATTGGAACCAGCATTAGGGGTACATCAGGGAATGGATTTGGGAAACGTCAGGTGAGGGCCTTGGTTTCCTAGTTGAAGGTAATATATATTTAATAATAACTGACAGGAATAATTACTTACATGATCATCTCATTGATTCACACAGAAAACATATGAAGCATGTAATATTATCCCTATTTGACAGATGAGGAAATTGACACACAGAGAGATTAAGAAATTTACTTAAAATTATAGATTTTGGAAACAGTAAGATTAATATTTGAATCCAAGGAGCCTGATTCCACAGATCTATGTTAGTATAAGAATATGTCCTAAAATCAATATTTGTCATAACTAAAAACCCCAACAGTAAAATTGATAAATTGGAATTGGCCCTTTTAACTTTCAGTTAATTATCAAGTATTCAATTCTTCTCAGAGCCATCTTTTAGTAAGTGAGTTAATTTTTTTCTACATTTTAAAATAGTTGTCTTTGGTTTGTGTCTTTAGCTTAAAGGTAGGACAAGTTTTTAATTTGAGTGTGTATATCTGTACATGCCATACACTAACGTGTCCCAGAACAAAGTTTTAATGATAATGGACTCCTTTCCTATATTCTAGATAACATCAGTGATATATATTATACAGTGTATACTTTATTTATACTCAGAGTAGATGTTTATATTGTTCTAATAATGTAGTAAATATTAAAATAATCAATTTGGAATAATGGAATTAAAATTCTTCAAGATAACGTTGGAACTGGCCAAACATAGTAGAAAATGTGATTTTTGAATGGAATTTATCAAAATGTAGATAAAGTAAGCATTCTGAAGCTTTAAATATACTCCTGAAATAATGACAAGCAGGCATTTTGCCAGTGCTAATTTGTGTTATCCTATTGATTCAAGGTTTTTTGGACATTGTGTTGTTACTTCAAGGGAGAGCGTAAGTGGAAAGGGAATAGGGGAGCCTTCGTCTGGATAATGTTACGGTCAGGAATCACATCACATACTAGCTACACTGCTTAGCCAATGCAGAACCTAAAGCATCTTTTCCAAAAATCTTCATCGAAGATATCTTTCCTTACATATAGAAGTTGAGACTTCTTTTGTATGATCACTCCTTGGTGTAATTACACTCCTTGGTGTAATTTGAAACTTTTAAATGTACTTTACTATTTCAAATATATTCCTTCAGAGCTGAAAATTTTCCAATTCAAAATAATCTTAAAACTTAGTCGTCTTCTTTTTAACATTTTAAATGAATAAAAGATTATTCTTCCTATTATTGCTTATTGCTGTCTGTCTGTAATTGTACAGCCTCTTTAAGCATATTATTGAATAAGGAAAAAGAGGAGTGCATTATATTTGTGCAGTAAAGGCATCCCATTACCCTATGTTCAAGAGAGAAAAACTTCTGAAGATAAATGGAGTGGTGATCTCATTTTTCATCCTTATTATAGGCTAACCATAACAGTCACAGTGTTTCCATGACCACCTGAGAAACCGATTTAACTTTCTTCTTTACAACATATCTTGCCTGGGTTTAATGACATAAAGGGTATTTGTCTAATTTATTGCTCTCAGGAGAGTCGGCTTCCTACTTTTTCTGCAGTTAGAAGACCAAATCTTGCTTTTTCACATTAGGATCATCTACTAGGTGTCAATATAAAGCCTTTAAGTACAGTGTTTTGCAGAAGAGGATTTCAGATATATGGCTGGTAGAGTTTAGAGAGGGAAGTCTTATGTACCCCTGTACAAAAATTCACAATTCTTGCTTAATACAATTATTGACTATGGCTTCCATTTACTTTAGTAAACTTTAGATGAGAAGGGAAAATAAGTTGACATCCTTCCATCTAACCTCTTTGTGTGCCTTTAAAATGCATTAAATGAGGCAGGTCTATTGGTTGGTGTAACAATGAGAACGACTAGAGGCAGAATGGTGTAAGAGCTGGAAAATGAGTTTTGATACCTTCTCAACGAGGCTGAAAATGGATAATCCTTCACTGAAAGAGAAAATAAGAGATCGTAAATGAAGTTTATGACATCCAGTTAGAGGTATCTACTATTATTCTTTAATATCTCAAAACATAAATCATTAACTGTCTTTGAGTGGATCACCAAGCAGGTGGAAAAAATTGAAACTGCTGTTCTTTTCTTCAGTATTAAGATGAAGGGGTGAGTCATTGCCCCTGTTCTTGCTGGTTGAGTCATTTCACTAAAGAGCAGCCTTGTTTGGTTCTTACCTGGTTTATTAGGTTTTCACCTTACTAATGGAGGGCACTGTCTTGTGGTGAACAGGGGAAAGTATAGATTCTTCTTTAACCAAACCAGGTGGGGGCTGAATAGAGAAACTGACTATTCTATTTTTTCCAGGCAGTATGGGTAGCGTAAAACTAGGGAAAGCCAGGAATATGCTAAATGCCAAGGAGGGGTGGACGGGAAGGGAAGAACAATCTGAAATTTCAGTGATTTACTGTATTATTGTGAAAGACAGGCTCTTAGGATCACAGAATGTTAGGAGCAGGTCACTTGGTTCAACAAGATGATTGAATAGAAGGAAGTCTTTGTCCCCAAAAGATTAAGTAAGGGGCACTCACTGAAATGTGAGTGAAGCTGGTGGAGGCTGGAGGCTAGAGGGTGGTCCCTCTTCTCAGCTCCAGCTCACTGTTGATAGGCAGGAGGATGGGACCAGTGCTCTCGGATCTTCAAGTGAAGCCAGAAATCCATATTTTAATGTGAAATCTTTACTCTGTGGGGTGTGGAATAAACAATTCTAGGAGATTATAATTTATTTAGGGGGAAATAACCAAATATCCATGGAACAACCCGAAGACATAAATAAGCATATGCTTCATGACTTTGAGATGAGTAGTTATTTTGACTACACTTTAGGAAAAGGCCAGAATTATCCATCAAAATGCTCAGTGATTTTAGGTATGCCATCTACAGTGGTGTAAACTATGAAGGTTTGGTTCCCTCCACTTTCACTTTCATATATATATATATACACACACACACACATTATATATATATATATATATGCACACACATACATACTATGTATATAATATACACACCATGATATCTATCTATCTATCTATCTATCTATCTATCTATCTATCTATCTATCTATCATCTATCTATCTATCTATCTATCTATATCTGTATATATATATATATATATGTATATATATATATATATGCAGATATGAGTCTGCCACCATGGATACCAAGGGTAGGTTCATTCTTGCTTATATGATACAAATCCACACATTGAGACCTCTAGACTCATATATCCAGCTCCTTCACAAAATGGGACTCAAATTTTTTGTTTCCTAAACTTGTTTCCTTCCTCTATTATTTGGGATGATATTTTCTTTCTCAAGTAAGAACAACTCAATGCCTTAAACTACAAGGAGATGTACTATCTAAAATTCTGATTGGAGACCTAGGGCTGTTTGATGCAGCAGTTCAGGGATATTACTGTTTCTTTTCATTATTTTGTTATTTCATCCTCATTGCCTTTGTCCTCCGATCAGCCTCCCTCTTCTTCATAAGATGTCTGTAGAACTTCCAGCCATCACATCCAGCGTTCACAGCAATACAAGGATTTCTTTCTGCTTCTCTGTCTTATGAGTAAGGAAACTTTCCATGGCAGCTCTCTACAATATTTCTCCTCATGTCATGTCAGATTTTTATAAAAATGTTACTTATTTTATCATATAGATCTTTTTGGACAATGAGGTTCTAAGGCTCTCTTTAATTAAAGTTCATTAACATTTTCAGGTCTGTTCTCCCCGTGTCAACCAAATTAGAGTGCAGTTGCATTTTGGCTGTGTGGAAGTTTGTGAATTGGGTTGCTCTGCATCAAAGCGAATTTCTTCATCTTGGTGTTCCACACTTCAGCATGCCAGTCTGCTAGTACTAACTGTATACTTCAGTGCAGACATCGGTGGACACCTCCGTCCTTTGACTTTAAAGATGATGAAATGAAGACCAAGCATACGTTCAACTCATGAACGTTGCACTGAGGGTATACTAGATGCAAACTGTGTGCCCAGGTCTGGGAAGAATGGTCATTGGAAAGTGAAAGGAAATGAGACCAGTACCCAGGAAACCATTATGAACAACGCCAGACCATTTACTTGAAAAACGAAACAATCTTTTTTTCACTCGGGTGCAGCTTTTTAATTTGTGTAATTCTCATCAGTCTGCTGCTGATGACTTTGTTTAGCAGGGCCCCCTACATTGTTGTGAAGACAGTATCAAAGGGATTTCCCTATTTAATGTTTACACTGATGGTTACAGATGGGTTTCTCTGCTTCACTGAGGCTGCTGGGAATTTTGTTCAATTGTCTGCAGTCAAGCATACTTATTTTCTAATTGAAGGATTGAGGGAAACTTAGCCCAGAGGAAAGAAGACAGAGGGGGCAGGATAAATGCTATCAGGTATTTTAAAGCCTGTCATCTGGAAGAAGGATTGCATATGAGGTCGGAAGACCAGACTGTGTACAAGTTGTGTTCGTCACGGGATTCAGCAGTACCCAGAGAATCTGGAGGACTGCCTGGGGGAGGGGAGGGAGGTAGTCTCCACTGTCCACTTGTAGACGTGTAATCATGGTTTTCACTCCTCTCTGTCCTTGGTCTGGAGTCTGTCAATGTCCTGAGTCTGGCCCCATGGTCCTGGGTTTTCTCACTGTCTGAGAGCTGGAACAGCAACTCTGAGTATGCCTCCCTCCTCCCTGTTCGGTGTCCAGGAGCATTGCTGGGAGCAGCATGCTGAAAGATGACAATGGGACAAAGCTGGAGGAGGGTGACCAGAGAATCAGTGTGAGGGACAGAGTAGAAGCCTGATTGGGTGACTCATTTTCCAGACAGGCACGCAGGGCTGGGTCCTCTGGGCTGGCCTCAGCTGGGGTCCCTGCAGCATCATCTCCTTCATGGTGGTGCTCTAATTGTTCACAGCAGGGCCACCTCCCACTCCCTAGCTGGATCCCAGAACTGGGCTCGGGTTGTCTGCTGCCTCCCAGACTCCGAGTGCAAGCCCCTTTCCTTTCTCCTGCCTTCCTCCCTGGGCACCACGGTACCGCTCCTAATCAACATTTACTCCTAAGCAATGTTCATCTTAGGCCTCTTCTCCAACAACTGATGTGTTTATCAGAAAAAGGACAGACATTACGAACCGCACAAAGGTTTATTTACCCTCCCATTGCTGGGAAAGTGTCTTTCTTATGTGGTTCTCTATATAAAGTTACAAGGAATTTCTGACACTTCATTACTAAGCAGGAAAAGAAAAACAAGTTAAGTCTTCATCTGCAGCCCTGCTCCCATTACATGAGGAGTTCAGGTGCTTTGGGGAAAAGAACTCATCCCCAGAGAAGATAATTGAGTTATTGACAATTTCTTAAGGGCAGGAGGATGTGGCTGGGGAAAATTACATGGGAGGCTTAACTTATAATGTCTGTAATTTAATGAATTAGCTCAGATTCTGTCCCTTGGATTGTTCTTTGTCTCGAGCCCTATGGACTCATACTTAACCCCTTGGAGATGGAAACCACAAGTTAGAAAAAGAAAAACAAAAACCACTAGTTTCCTGTCATCAGCTCTGCAGTTTACATAGAGCTTATGAGTCAGAGTTAGCTGCAGGGCTGCAGGTTTAGGCTCAGCTGCTCCCAGCTGGCCTGGCTCGTGGGGACTGTGGCTGCCATGTCACCGCCACCACCCAACATTGTCTGGGGGCTGGCTGGTCCGGGCTGGCCCTGGCAGGGATGGCTCCACCTGCTGCTCCATGCACTCTCTCATGGTTTTCAGGAGAGGGTTTGCCCTGGCTCAGGCCCTACTGAGACTTAGGTCAGAACTGTGACAATGTTATTTCTGACACATTCTATTGTTCTGAGAAGGCCACAAAGTCACCCATATTTCAGGGCTGGAGAAATATACTTGATAGGAGAAGATGCAAATTCGCATTGCAGAGTCACGGATGTAGGGAAGGAACAAATTGTGGCCATTTTTACAGTCTGCTACAGCATGTTATGGACTCTCTAGTGCTCTGATTCACAGAATCATTTATGATTCTCCCAGGTAATCCAGGGAGAGAATAGTACAGGTGTCATAATTCTCTCCGTTACATAGGAGCAAATAAAACCACTAAGACTGAGAGACTTTCAGCGGATCACAAATGCTGGAAGTGGCAAGAGGTGAAATGTATTTGAAAAGCTTATAAGTGAAGAAAGATATTACTATGATGAATGAGAAGTTTTCAACACTTTGCCCCACACAGATTCATTGAGCCTTATTTAAATAACTTTCAGAAATTGGGACGATTGAACGTTGCATCTTTTTCTAAATATTGTGTGACTTTAAATGTTAACATAAGGGTATAAATTCAAGTAAAGGAGCCTCTTGAAGTCCAGTTAGTGTGAGGACACTGTGACTTCTTTGAAGATCATTGACAAATCCACTTTATTTCTAACTGTAATATTTTTCTTTATGATCTCCTCTCTTGAGCTGAGTGAACAGAACACTTGAAAAACCTCATTCACTAGATGGTTCCTGAGATATATTATTCTGCTAAAGATTGGTAGGGAAGTTGTAGTGAAGCCAAAAGTGAAGAAAATCTCCACATCTTTTATTTTCCATAGAAGCAACTAAAGTGTATTTGCAGAAACTTATTCTTTGGGGTTTGCTTTCATAGTTATTAATTACATTCTCTGGACAACTCTCAAGGCCCAAATTCCACGCTTCATGATTTTACCAAAATCAAGGGGACACAGGAATGTCATTAGTACAAACTTACAAACTGATGTTCTACCTTTAGAAATCCATTCCTTTTTGAGTGATTAAATAATATAATTTATGTGAAATCCCATAACACACTTCCTGACACATATCAAAACTCTTCAGTTGAAAAGCAAGTATCACAGGAAAAGTTAATCTTTCAAAACATTTTCGGTTAATACATTTTCTCATTAACCACCATATTTAAGTTACATTACTGGGATATCACTCACTCAATTTTTCTAAAATTGAATTTTGAAGGGTATATTCCCTTAATTTTTATGGAAGAGGAAATGGGACTTAGAAAGTATGTATGCATGTTAGGGTAAGTGAGGAAATGATAGAGCCTGGACTGGAGTTATGATTTCTCTGTATCCCAGGGCCCGTTCTCCTCCCTCCACACCACAATCTACAACAAAAGAAAGCGATGAGCTCCAAGTTCAGTGAGTGGGGAAGTGAACCCAGGACAGGGTATGGAACCTGAGATTAAAGAGTCAAAGTCACAATGCTCTGGGGTCAACCTTATGAGGGACATGAACAGCTGTAAGCTAAGGTAGGAGATCCTTGCTTATATTACATGGAAGAGGTAAAGAGAAATTAGTATGCTTTTCTCCTACACAATGAGAGCAGCCTTTCACACTTCCTGTATGTACCAACTACTCAGCCTTACAGATGTCCGCTTGGTAAGGGACTCTAAATCATCTTTTTTGCATATCATCTGTACCTATATATGTGTTGTTTTTTGCCTTTTTTACAAGACAGATTTTTTGTTGTTGTACAAACTGTTTTATTTTCTACAGTGATTTGGTTTCCTAGCAGTGATTTTGAAGACATATAAACTGTTTTTAGTTCAACTGTTGGATCCCTTAAAATTTTAACCACATTACCTATGTGGAAATGTGGGCATTGTTGCTTTTCTTTTTCCCTTCCCAATCATTGTCCATTTAAATTGGTGTTAGCAGCCTAGAATCTTGCTTTCCATCTTTCCTTCTCAATGTAAACTCTCTCTTGTACTTTAAGACATTGTGTTTGGTGATCAGCTTTGTGTATATATACAAAATAATTACTGGCATTTATATGTATATTTTTAATTCTCACCCAAGGATATGTTTTTTATTGATGTGAGAGAGAGAGAGGAAAGGGGAGGAGGGTTGGGGGGAGGGAATGAGAATGTGCCCTGACTGGGGATCAAACCCACAGCCTAGGTGTGCACCCCGACAGGGACTCAGACTTGTGACTTTGGCTGTGCAGGATGACGCCCCGACCAACTGACCAACTGACCAACTGAGCCACCTGGTCAGGGCAAATAATTACTGGTATTTAGATGTCTCACTCTATGTCTAACTAATTTTAATATCAATTAATTTTTCCTATGAAAATTTTCTTGTAGTTAATCCTTGACCTCTAGTTCTTGCCTCATTGTTTAGCACTTGTTTAAACTAAAATTTTTTTCTGGAAGTACATTAGGTGACTTGTATATTATCCAAGAACTCCCATATCTGAGAGTGTCTTTTGTTCTCTTCATACATTAATGACAACTTTGCCAGACATTGAATTATGGTGCCATTACTTTTTAATATATAATGGTAAAGATGCTGTTACCTAGTGTTTTATGATTAAGTATTACTGAAAGAAAACTGTGTGCAACTTGATTTTGTTCTATTTTGGACCATCTGACTCATTTATTTTTGTAATTTGAAAATTGTACTTGATTTTGTTAAGCAAGTTTTCTGAGAGTGTGAAACACACTGTGAATTTTCAGACTCAGGTCTTTCTTCCTTTTATTACTTTTATTTTTATTTTTATTTTTCTGATTTTTTAATTGATTATGCTATTACAGTTTTCCCAATTTTTCCCTT
>PVKM010023062.1:0-20635 GCA_004027735.1 Carollia perspicillata | reverse complement strand
TTACAAAGCCACCTCACTTCTGTGTGTAAGAGAAGACGTGTGTGCTCTGGGTCCATCTCCTCCCAGAGCTGTGTGAACAGATGTGAGTTAAGGGCATGCACTTGAATGTGGTTGATGATTTTAATCACATCTTACAAAATGTTGTTAAGCTCAGGTGACATTTTTCGGCTAGCCAGCATTTCTCTATGGATGACAAATAAGTACGTAGGCTCACATTCAGAAGCGACCTCTTTGACCCGAGCAGTGAAACCAGAAAGCCATCCAGTCATGGCAGCCACTCCGTCCATGCCTGTGCTGACACAAAAATGACCGGTTCAGTTTTCCTGATATGCAGTCATTCAAAGACTTGAATAGTTCTGCAGCTGTGGTGCTGGTTGGCAACAAAAGTACACATAACATATCCTCATGTATGTCCTCCTCTCTAAATATATTGCACAAAAACAAACCTTGTTGCCTTGTTGTCAATATCGGTAGACTCATCAACCCGGATTGCGTTCCATGGTGACTCATTAATCCTCCCTAACAATTGTGCCTCAATATCCTCTGCTATTTCATCAGTTTGTCTAGTTATGGTGCTGTCTGAAAGAGGAACACATGCCACCTTTTGAACTGCAGCCTCCTAAAGGTTCAAGACTAATGTCCTTAGTAGCAGGCAGGATTGACTCCTCTAATAGTAAAGGGCTTCTTAGCTTCAGCAATGTGGTTAGCCCCTAGGATGAAGCTCTCAGCGCAGACACATTTGACCAAGTGGTAGCTTTTTCAGTAATTGCTTCTGTTCTTCATGTTCACATGTTTTTCTTTCGAAAAACTCCAAAGGCTCGTCTTTTAATGCAGCGTGCTTGGTATCCAGGTGGCGAAACAGATTTGAAGCTTCCATGGCTTCATTGGATAGCTGGTTGCCACATATTATACAAAGTGGGCTTGGAGAATGTGAGTCACCTGTTGCAATGAACATGTAATTTAAATAGAGCTCTTGGTATTTTCTTTTAAAGGCAACTTTCTTTTTGTTGGCAGTCTTAGAGTCTTCTGCAGTCTCATCATTGGGTCTTTTCCCCTTTTCAAAGCAGCTCTCAAGCAATGTTTGTTTTTTACTGATTTTGTGGGCTTACCAAAACTGTGACTGAGACAAGTGTGCAGTGTGGGAAAGAGGCGCGGACAGAAGTGGTAAATAAAATAATATGTGGGCCACGTGCAGGCTAAAATAAGTGTCGGATTCTGACTCAAAGCCTGCCACAAGATGCAGCTGTACAATTGAAATATATCAACTCACTTGCCTTCTACCAGATGCAGCTTGTCACTTGCCACTCACTGATAGGGTTTTGATATGAGTCTGCAAGCAGTTGATTTATTAAGGTCTCTGTGCAGTCAAGCCTTTCTGCTAATGATAATCTGTATTTGCAGCTGCTCTTCAGCTCTAGCATCACTGCCTCAGGTCTGCCTCAGATCATCAGGCATCAGATTCTCATAAAGAGCGCACAACTTAGACCCCTTGCATGCACAATTCACAGTAGAGTTCGCACTCCTATGAGAATCTAATGCTGCAGCTGATTTGACAGAAGGATGAGCTCAGGCTGTAACACGAGTGATGGGGAGTGGCTATAAATACAGATGAAGCTTTGCTAACTGGCCCACTGCTCACCTCCTGCTGTGAGGCCCGGTTCCTAACAGGACAAGGATAGATACTGGTCAGTGGCCCAGGGGCTGGGTACCTGCAGCCTTGTGCCCACAGCCTGGGCACTTCCTGAAAAGATCTTGGAGATGGCAGGATCAGGAGTGTCATCCTGGACCTACCATGGGAGCAGAATCTGCATTTTAACAAGATCCCCAGGTGATGTGAAGGTGCATTAAATTTGAGAAGCTCTGCTGTAAGGCATTGGGGAATGCCTTTAGTTGCTAACCTGATTCAGAAAGGCATTTAGTCCGTGCTGTAGAATCTCCAGTGAAGGGGCTGGACATAACATAGCTCCTATGGCACAAGGTTACCACAGTGCAGTGGCTCTTATAGAGTGTGGCTCTCCACCTGCAGCATCGGCATCACGCAGGTATTTGTAAGAAATGCTGGTTCTCGGGCCCCATCACCATCCTTCTGCATCAGACATTCTGACAGAGGTGTAGGGGACAGTAATATGCTTTAACAAGCCCTCCACATTTTTTTTTTTATGTATGCTCAAGTTTAAAAGCCACTGTGTTAATTGCTACTTGGGTGTACTTAGGAACCAGATGGACCCAGTTCAAATCCCAGCACCACTGCTAAAAAATGGTGACCTTGGGTATACTGATTACCTCAAGTTTCTCTTAAAATAGTGCATATCTCACAAGGTTATTGTATGCATCAAAATAGAAAATACATGAAAAGCTCCCGTAGTGACTGGAAAACATGTTGTATAATATTATTTCTACTATTAATATTATTACTACATAATTGGTAACAACGTTTTTATGGAGGCCAATGGCTTCCATGAAGCAGTGTCCCAAAATTGCCTACAGATGCAGGTGTTTGTAATTTTTATGGCTGTACCGGGAGCCTTCCTGGCTCATCCCACAGTGTTTATCAGTTCCAATGGGATCTTGAAACCACTGAGCTCATCGCAAGAGCTAACCCAGCCTGACAGCCTGTTTGTATTTTCTCTTTGGGCTCCACTGCAGTTTTCTAGGATGTGACATGGTTACAGAGACAAAATACTGTTCAACATCTGGCCTGTGGACTACTGATCACTACCTGTCTCTAGACTTCATACTACTCTTCCCTCTGTTTAGCCATGTCTTGTATGAGGGGGGACCCAAAAAGTCCACAGAATTATCTTCTGGAGGGTGGGCCCCTTGTAGTACAGGCTTCCCTCACCAGATGAGAGTTCTAGGAACCCATCTGTATCAGTGTACCAGCTGGCATTGTTGTGAGAGGCTGTGTTCAGCTTCAGTGATTTTTTTTGAAGACTCTTTCAGTGTGTATTCCCATTTCATGATGGGTGATTTATGAGTGCACCTGCCCACACCGTGCTGTGTGTTAAGCAGTTTTGACCAAAAATGGCATTACCCACCATGTCCCACACTTCCTGGTCCCTTGATTTCACCCAGAGCAACATTTTTCTTTGGTTTCTGATGAAAAAGTCCTCAAAGGTAAATGTTTTGCTGAAGTGGAAGAGGTGAAACAAACAAACAAACGAACCAAAAATGGCAGAAGCACTAAAAGACATAAAATGGACAAGTTCAAAAGTGTTTTGAGCCGTGGAAAAATATGTCTTGATAGATATATTGCATCAAATGGAGAGTACTTTGAAGGTGACTGAAGTTTAAACATGTAAGAACACATATGTAACTTTTTATAAACAAATTCTATTTTGGGGGGAGGGTCCCCCCTCATAGTCATGGATGAAGTTCAGTCAGGTTGGTAAGAAACACGGCTCATAAATGCAAGGCTGCTGGGGTTGGGTTGTGTCCGCCCAGCCTAAAGAACCAATGCCTGTGTCTTTCCTCCAAGTGTACCCCTACATACACTCCCAAAGTCATATACTGTGAATCAGTGTTTGAGGTTTTGGGGTGGGGCAGAAAATTCCTTCTCTTCTTAAGAATTACCTTCCTTAAGGGCAGGAAACACATTTAAACTAAAAAACAAAGTCCATCTACCTTCTTCTACCTTTCCGCCTTTTTCAATGATCCACTAAAAGTGTTCAATTGCTTTACCTAGCTGCATAGCTTTAGCAGCCCTATAGCTTCCTGACCAAAATGATGCAATCCTCAGCATTCCTGTGACAACCTATTGCTCATTACAATTTGGGCTAAAGAATCTTAAACTTGAATGAATTTTTTATGAGGATAGTTTCTTCTATTGTTTCTAGCAACTCAACTTGACAGAAATATACTCCTTATCTCAGTAAAAGAACCGTGATGAGTTTTTGTTTTTGTTTCAGGCTATGAAACAACTAAATCAAATTCTTCTCTTTCTCTGAGTCTTTAGAATTTGCATAACCTGCCTGATCTGATCCTTGATGTTATGTTTCCACAGGAGTTTGAATGATGCTTTCAGCGCAAGCAGTCAGTTATTTGGCCAGAAGGAAGGTATTTTCTTAGTCTCCATGTCCTCATTTGTAAATGAGTCATACTAATCTGGTTTTAGGGGACACTGCAAAGGCATAAAGGGTCCAGGCAAACACACACACACAGACATACCCATATGCAGGTGCAAACACACACTAAGGTACCTGTCAGAGCAGGAACTCAAAGTCTGGGCCACATTTTTAGAAAACTTTAAAAATCAATTACATGCCAATGTCTCCCAAATATAAGCTTGACACCAGGCCCACAGGCAATACATGTGCAAACCTAACGCCATAGAAGAAATATCAGACTTTCACCTTCAAATTAAAATAAAGATTCTTAACTATAGAGCCTCACGTCTTCTTTACATCTAATCAGGAGCTTAGCAGAGTGAGGAAGCTTAGGTGAATGGACTTTTGCTCACACAAGATTGAAGGCTCCTTGTGAGGAAAAATACATCAGTCTTGTTGGCTACTGTATGCCTAGGACTTAACACAGTACCTACTATATAGATGATGTTCAGTATTATTAATGACTTGATGAAGTCTTTATTGTCAGCTTTGCAATCATTTACTTAAAGAATAAATGACTTCTTTACAAGAATCACTAACATTACAATTGAGATTTATTATGGTTTTATACTGATTTACCTCCAAAATTCTTTAGAAATCATGTCTTTAGAATTCTTCAAAAAATTTTAGTTGTTCTTCTACTATACTTGTCCCAATTCCCCCCTTCTTTGCTCTCCTCTACCCAGCCCACCCACTGCTCCCACAGTGAATTCCTGCACTATCATCCGTGTCCATGGGTCATTTATGCATGTTCTTTAACTAGTCCTGTTCCCTTCTTTCCATCATTATCTGCCTCCACGTCTCTCTGGCTGCTGTCAGTCTATTCCATGTTTCTATGCCTCTGGCTCTATTTTTGCTTGTTAGTTTATTTTATTCATTAGATTCCTTTTATGAGTGGGATCACAGGTATTTGTCTTTCACTGACTGGCTTATTTCACGTAGCATAATGTTCTCCCATTCCATCCATGCTATTGCAAAATGTAGCAGTTCCTTATTTCTTTCTGTGGTGTTGTATTCCATTATGTAAATGTAACACAGTTTTTGGATCCACTCATTTACTGATGGGCACTTAGGTTGTTTCTAGCACTTGGCTATTGCACGTAGTGCTGCTATGACATAGCAGTGCATAGGTTCTTTTGAGTTGGTATTTCAGGGTTTTTTAGGATATATTCCCAGAATTGGAATTGCTGCATCAAAAGGCAAATTTATTTTTAGTTTTTTGAAGAAATTCCTTACTGTTTTCCATAGTGGCTGTACCTGTCCGCATTCCCACCAACAATGCACTAGGGTTCCCTTTTCTCCACAACCGTGCAGGCACTTGTTTTTTGTTGATTTACTAATGATGGTCATTCTGACAGGTACAAGGTATATCTCATTGTCATTTTACTTTGCATCTCTCTGATGGCTAGCTGTGTTGGGCATCTTTTCAAATGACTATGGACCATCTATTTTCCCTCTTTGAAGAAGTGTCTGTTCAAGTCCTTATCCCATTTTGTAATTGGATTATTGATCTTCCTGGTGCTGAGGCATATGAGTTCTTTATACATTTTTAAGATTATACTTTTGTCCCATGTATCATTGGCAAATATGTTCTCCCACATGATCAGTTCCCTTTTCATTTTGATGATGGTTTCTTTAGCTGTGCACAAGCCTTTTAATTTAATATAGTCCCATTGGAAAAATAGCAGGATACAAAGTCAATATTCAGAAATCAATGACATTTTTGTATACTGACAATGAACTATCAGAAAAAGACACAAGGAAAAAAGTCCATTTACTATATAAACAAGAAAAATAAAGTACCTACAGATAAATTTGACCAAGGATATAAAAGACCTATACTCAGAAAACTAAAGAATACTGAAGGAAGAAATTGAGGAAGACACAAATAAAAGGAAGCATATACTGTGTTCATGGATTGGAAGAACTAACATCATTAAAATGTCCATACTACCCAAAGCAACTATAGAATCAATGCAATTTCTGTTAAAATACCAGTGGCATATTTCACAGATCAAGAATAGATATTTCAAAGATTATATGGAACCAAAAAAGACCCCAAATAACCTTGAGAAAGAACAAAGTAGGAGGATCACATTACCTAATAACAAACTATATTACAAGGCCACTGTAATCAAAATAGTCTGGTACTGGCATAAGAACAGACACACAGATCAATGGAACAGACTAGAAAGCCCAGAAATAAACCCATGTCTCTATGGACAATTAATATTTGACAAAGTGAGCATGAACATACAATGGAGTAGAAACAGCCTCTTCAGTAAATGATATTGGGGGACTAGATGGGTTCATGCAAAAAAAGAGACTAGACCACCATCTTATACCATACACCAGAATAAACTCAAAATGGATAAAAGACTTAAATATAAGTCATGCTACCATAAAAGTGCTAGAGGAAAACATAGGCAGTAAATTTTCAGATATCCCACATAGCCATACTTTTTGCCAATATATTGCCTAGGACAAGGGAAATAAAGCATAAAATAAACAGATAATCAAAATTCTTTAACACAAATCTGTTTTAGGACTTGCTTCCTGAAATAGGGGGAAGTGCATATTTTAGTGACATTTTTCTATTGCAGTTGTCTCTTAGCTCAGAATTTATGTTAAAATGTCAATTATATTTAAAAACCTCTAGAATTTTTAGTACAACTAAATGTTTATGTGAATCATTTTGTGTTACACATTTATTTATTTCAAACAAAGGGGAAAAAGGATGAAAAAAGCTTTCAAATATTCTGGCCATTTCCCAAATAACACCTTTTCTTTTAATTTAAAACATTTTGAGACTTTTACAGTTCTAAGAATAAGCTACAAAATGTAAGACTTTCCAATGAAAATCTGAAAGAAGAGAAAGAAAAGTTTCTTTTTAATAAACCATGTTCAAGAGAGGTGAGTTTTCCCTAATTTTTCCTCTGTTTACTGTGAACTAAGAGAAAACTTGGCAGGTGGAGAAGTGTAGGCAAGCGTACACCTAGACTATTTGAAACTAAACCAAAAGAGGGGAAAAAAGACCTAGGCATTGATGCAGACCAAATCATCAACTATAAAGTCTATATTTCTTCACCATTCCATACATGCAACTTTAGAGTTTCAAAGATAGTTTCCAGATTTCTACAAAAAGTAAATAAAAAGATGAGGAAATTAACTATATAAAGATAAATACATTTCTAAGCTGTCATAGCAAGACAGCACTCTCCCATTGTACCTGGTTTCACTTTCTGTAGTTTCAGTTACCTGTGGTCAACCACAGTCCGAAAATATTACATGAAAATTTTCAGAAATAATTTATAAGTTTGAACTGTGCCTCATTCTGAGTAGAGTGATGAAATCTCCCCGTCCCTCTCTCTCTCACCAGGGACGTGAATCATCCCTCTGTGCAGTGTATTCAAGCTGTGTACTTGCCTGCTAGGCACTCAGTCGCCATCTTGAGTCTCAGATTGACTGTCATGGTGTCTCAGTGCTTGTGTTCAACTAACCCTCGTTTTACTTACTAGTGGCCCCAACACACAGTAGTAGTGATGCCGGCACTTTGGATATGTCAAAGAGGTGACAAAAGTTCCTCCTTTAAGTAAAATGGTGAACGTTCTGGACTTACTGAGGTATTTTGTCATCTCACAGCATCCCAAGAAGGGTGAGTACTGCACAATGAGATATTTTGAGACCACATTGACATAACTTTTAGTAAATATATTGTTATGATTGTTTTATTATTGGCTATTGTTTTTAATCTCTTCTAATTTATAAATCAAACTTTTTCATAGGTATATATGTATGGGAAAAAATACCTAGTATATACAGGACTAAGTGCTATCCCAGTATTAGGTTTCCATTGGGGGTTGTGGTACTGAACACTTGACAAATGTGACTTCACTCAGGAGGAAGGTACCACTATTATTCCCATTACATAAAGGAGTAAATGATGTTTAGCAAGATTAAATAATACCCCTAGTTTCACATAATGCAGAAAAAAATTAAAATTATATAGATTCAGTGCAATTATTTTTACCCTAGATAAGCCTGTCAAATTTACTCAGCATAATCTTTTTTTTGACCCTACTTACTGGTATCTTCACAGGATTAAATCTAAGCACCTTTAGATTGATTAATATGGCATATGTGTGTAAGTGTATGTGTGGAGGGAGAAATAACATAATGCATTCCAAAGAAAATACAAATGACTTCTTTAATGAGAAATCTTTTTGATCACAATTCTCCTCATCACAGTAGGAGAGAAGACTGCTACTTCCCTAAAAACAATGGTGATCAATAAAAGACAATATATAATGAAGTCATAAAAAATAAACCTCAACATTGTTATCCTTAAAATGAGGATAAAAAGAGTATTCATCTCATAAGTTTTTTATGCATATTAGATGATCAGATATAATGTATTAAATTAAAGCAATTATTACTTTCTCCTTTGCTGTATATAGATATCTGTATATAGCTATCATAGATATGTGTTCATATATCTATGAATCCATAGATATACAGATTCATATATCTGTGTGCTTAGACTCAGTGATTTTTATGAGGAGCTAATTAAGTCCAGTCATGTTTTTAGAGAAGGGTTATGTTATGAGCTATGGTTGCCTTACTAGGAGTCCCTTGAGAACTTTTTCTGTTATGTTCTTAATTCAACCATTGTCTAAATATCAAGAAAGCTGTGGTTGTGGTCTGGTAGCTAGGAAGGAGCTGATGAACTCATGGAACTCATAGTGCTAGTGGCATTTTCTAGTAGAGAAGTGATCAGTGAGGGTAAGTGGCACTCTACCAAGGACTGTAGACTAAAGATACCTGCCCTGTATCTTTAATCATAGATGCTTCTTATCTTCCATTCAAGATCCCTACTGAGCAGGGTTGCTAGGGAGCCATGTTTCTTACTCTCTCCCATCTACCAATCACACTCAGAATTGTTTCCCTCTGTGAGGCACATCCTCATGTCTCTTCCCTCCTTTGGATAACACAGTCCTGATTTTCTTTAGGAAGCCACACTTCTATTTTCAGTCTTGTGGTTTTGGTGACCTTGATCTCTTCCCTAGCCCCAGGGCTGAGCCCTGATTGGCTTAAACCAATCAGAATGCATGACTCCTGGTCAAAATGATTGGTTTAGGATAGGGCACTGAAGACATTCATGGTCCAGGAGATGAGAGATCCTGGTGGGCTGTATAGCACATGAAACAGAATCTCCCTCTTCTTTCCTAGATTGTGGGGTAAAAATATATGAGATGGGGAACGTTTATAGCCATGTTGCTACCATAAGGCAAGATCATGGGGCATAGTTTTCATTGACAACTAAAGATCTCCTGATCCATCCTTATTTTATTTTGAGAATATCTTAATCTTTTATTATATAACGTATACTGTGCCTTGCATTATGGTTATTTATGTACATAACTGCACTAGCTTCAGGGGTGAGAATTGGTAGGAAAAATAATCTAGGTGACTTCCTTCTTTCTCTCCTCTTGCAACCTGGCAATGTTTTTATATGCAGTTGGTCCTCAGGAGGGGTAATTGCTGAATGAATGAATGAATGAATATACAGCTGCATGTAACTACAGCTTTAAATCTCTTTCATAATCATCAAGGTAATATTATTTGTAATTTATTTTAAAGTACACAAACAACTAATGAGTGAGTTGAGTATTATTTGATTAATTTATTTCCACTTTTTAGAAAAAGACAAGTAAAGGAAAGATAAAGGGTTCTGAACCATTGCTGAGATCTTGTGTAACTGAAAATTGTGTGAACTCATATTGGCAATTGGAAACTAGCCCATCTGTTACTTTTAGTCATGCTTTTCTTTCTAAGAAAATATTGTGTGATTTGTTTACAAGTGCTGGTGGCAGCTTCATCTTTAGATACACGGGTAACAGGTGCCCTGAGACTTGTTTAATTTACTGGGAGAGCCAAGAATAATAGCCCAGCAGCCATTGAACAGCAGGTGGATGCCTCAGAGGGCATGGGAACAGTGAACTCTGGACCATCCTACAGGTATTCATGGTCCTCCACTATTTTTTGTTGTTGTTGTTTATTTCAGCATATGTTTTCTTGAGAATGATTTGGTGTCTGTGTAAGGAATTAGAGAAGTGCCATTTTTAGAAAGACTCAGTTTGAGCAATATCAGTCTGGAGTTGCTATTCTATCATGTCACTTCATAAGTGATACTGTTATGGGCTTGGGCCCAACAATAACAACCTCATGCAATAAGGGGAGTAGTGACTTATTAATATGGAGAGCATATGTGTGTGTGCTGGGAAGGGGTGCACAGGGCAAGTACCACCTCATACATAACCTTAGGGTGGCTCTGGCTAGAAGAGAAGAACAACAGCTTCCCTAGGTGGTGTTATGTGGCAGCTGAGTGTTTCTCCTGTAGAGGGAAAGGCCCTGGCTGCAACTACGTTAGTTGCAGCTGACATGACTGCACAGGAGCTCAAGTGTGGACTGGGCCCAGCTGCTGTTTTATGAAGACTGCATTCAAGTTTCTCACTGTTCAGCTTTCCTTTGATCGCAGACACCTGGTTCTTCCTTGTTATTTGTCTTTTTTTTTTTTTTGTGGTCATTATTTGATATTTCATTAATACCATCAGACTAGTGGGTTCAATTCTCAAATCTGTGCCAAAGAGAGCCCCTAATCCCTTAAGGAAATGTGGACCATCTCTTAAAATAGATTGTAGTCATGGTCATGGGGCCACAGATGATGTCTCTGGAGGTAGAGCGCATTGGAAAGTGACATCCTGCTTGGCTGTGAGCTTGGCTTTGGCACTTGCACGCATGTGACCTTGGGCACGATACTTTTTTCCTCCATATCTCAATTCCACATCTGAAAAATGTGATAAGAATAGCACCTCCTTCACAAAGTCAAACAGGTCAAGATATCTGCTTGAGACCTGATTAACACAGTACTTACTGGCAGGTAGCAAGAACACAGAACATAGTAGCTCTTATTGTGAAATAAGAATTTGTAAAAGGACAGAAATAAGAAAAGGAAAAGTCAATGCTCAGATTTATGGATAAACATGAATTTATAACCTTACCTATTAACTGACTGAGGACTCTCTCAGTCAGTCTCAAGATAAAAATAATCAATAAATCCACATAATTAAATTACCATTTCAAACTGGTAGGTTGGTGCATACATTTCTACCTTGGAACAGCAATAGCAGAAATTTCCGAGATGCCCACATCCACACTTTAGCTCTTTAAAGACACAGTGGCAATAAAACCCTCTATTATATGACCCAGGGGACCCACTCAGGGGCTGTTTTATTTTCTGCTAAGCTTTCTCACTCTGCTGCTTTTCAAATAAATAAGTGAACCTTTTTTTTTTTTTTTTATTTAAAAGAATCTGAGATCAGTTAGGAATATCCTTGTGACTTTTGTGAGCAATAAAATAGACCATCTGGGGAAATGGATCATGCTCATTTCTGGTTAGCTGGCTCATGCCAAGGAAGACTCAATAAAAATGCTGACTTTCAAGTAATCCCCCACACCCTCCTTGCTTTCCTTCTTCTCTCCTCCCTGCATTGCTGCCAGAGCCTGTGGCTCAGTATCAGCTCTCCCTGCCAGCTGCAGGAAGACAGAGATTATCTCTCTTTCCTCCACATTTTATTATTAAAGACTAGTATGTTGCCTGATTCATATACTCTACTCATTAATTGTTTGGAAAATAGATAAATGAATATCCACATGCTAGCTAGAACAATAAAATGGTGAGTACCAACATCAGATGACTTGGGGGCTGGGGATCGACTACTGCTAGAAAGTTTGCAACTACTACCTGAAGAACCTATTCATGAACCTTTGGTCTTCAAAGGATTAGAAATAATTACAATAATAACAATAAGTCTTAAAAACCCAGTGTCTTTCCCACAGATAGATTGGAAAACACTGGACTAGAGAAAGTTTGGCTTATACTAGTTCAGATAATTTTCAATGCATATGCTACTATATCAATGTCTCTCTATGTGTATTATCTACCTAGCTATATACACAAACACATAGCCACATTTAAATATTAATTCACAAGAGCTACATATATAGAAGTATGTGTTCGTGTGTGTATACAAAGATAAACATATGTATAACAAAACTGTATTTTAACAAAAATAATATTATAATAATAAAACACACATATGAATTATACATTTCCCAGTTTAATCCTCAACATAGCAGCAGGGATTTGCTGCAGCGAGTATTCCTATTTTACAAACAGATGTCTGATCTATCAACTCACTAGTAACTTTTCAGCAGAAGATGCTCAAAGAAATTTTAAATTGAAGTATGCATCTAGAATTTACAAAAACATAAAAAAAACCTTTGAAATAATTCAGAATTGGAGCTGTGATTCCAGAGAGTGAACTCCAAGAATCCACAGAATCTCACAGCTTTGTTTTACAGGTGAGGACACTGAGATCCATGGTAAATAATGTGAGGTCATGCAAGTTGACATTGTCTAAACTTGTCAACTTGTGTGTTGACATTGTTACATTCTAGATTCCAAGGCTCCAGATTTCTTTTTCTATATTCTGTGAAGGAACCGACGATGGAACATATATTCATTGTAGATATCCCGGTAATAAAAGGTGTTGGTTCCAAAGATGGAAGTCAGGAATGGAGTGAAGAGTAGGTTATTTTGGGGGCAGTCACAGAGATTATCTATCTTGATTATTTTACTTTGACCAGAAATACTGAGTGAAAATTCTCAGGACATCTAAGTTAAATCCTCATGAACAAATAAGATAATACAGACATTGAAGATCATTTTGTCGATAATTTATTTGACACTTCTTTTTGCTTTATGTGAACACATCCCTAAATTCTGCATTTGAACAAATAATCTAGGCCATTGATTTTGCTCATTATAGATTTGTTCTGTAGAGGAAAAACAATTACCTATAAGAAGTTTATGTGCATGGTCCTTTCACAAGCTGTACATTCATAACAAATTATACTTTTTTTCTGTTTTCCCCCCTCTACTGAAAGAAAACCTAATATCCACTTTATATATAAATATCCACTTTATATAAATTAACGATGAAATTTATGAAATTTTGATGAAATAACAATCGTTAATTTATATAAAATATCCACTCTATATATAAAGTGGATATTAGGTTATATATATTATATATATATAATATATAATATATATATAATATATATATAATATATATATAATATATATATTAGTTGACAATATATATAATATATAATATATAATATATATATATAATATATATAATATATATAATATATATAATATATATAATATATATATATAATATATATATATATTAGTTGACAATTCTGGTAGAGAAATTTGACATATGTTCCCACAGAAGGAGTCACTGATTTACTTTAATCTGCATTAAGAACTCAAATCATCAGTCAGGGAACTTTTTTTCTGCATGTACTGTTCTATGTGACAGTGATTCGTAATGATGACACCAAGCTAATTTATCTGAATTCGGAGGAGCGTTTTGTCAACCACACCTGTATCATTTCCTAGCCATCTGAAATATGTCAGATTGTCTGACTACCAATAGGTTAGCTATCACATATAAGTAATTAATGTCACACTTCAAAAGACACAATAATTTAAATGGGAACCATTACTTTCTGGTATTCTACTTGACGATTTTTGCAATCTAAATCCTGATAATTGATTGCCAAATCTCCATCATCACAGACTAGGCCCAACACAAAGAAAATAAAGTGTTCTTTGAAGTCATTTTGCGTTAAAAAAGATGTATAGATACTTACTCTATTTTTTTAAAGAGCAATATGTACCTATTTATATAAAAAGTCAGATGTGTATATAAACTAAAGAACAAAAGAAAACTATCTATGAAAGAGAATTATAAGGGTTTTTTTTTTGGTTTATATTTAAACTTTTTCTGCAATAACTCTTATTGCTCACCTAAAAGTAAATTTTAGGCATAGAGGATCATACATGATTTCAGTTATTTAAGGAATAAAATTGTAATGAATGATTATTGTTATTTTAGGAGAAAATTGTTGTGCTTCATGATTGTTAAGCATGTGATAATTCTATAATAGGAAAGGAATAAAATACACTTGATCTTTGTACCCAATAAACCTGTGTTTATCATTGGTAAGGATGTCAGATAAAATAAAGGATACTAGTTAAATTTGATTTTCAAATCCTAATGGAAAACTTTTAATATAAATATATTCCAAATATTTTATGGGGCACAGGTATTAGAAATTGTTTGTCATGTATCTGAAATTCAAATTTAAATTGCAGTATTTTTATTTATAAAATCTGGCAACCCCAATAATTGAATAGGTTAGTCTTTGTCTATATTTTAATTCTGTCATATGCCAAATGGAGAAAGTTACCTACATCATTGTTTGCTCTGAGATTTATAGGAGAAATCATCAGAGAGAAGTTTCCCATGAAATTAGTGAAATGTATGCTCCATATCCCTGGCATGGATTGCACGCACAGTCCTTTACCTAGTTTTATAATCGTAACTTTATTAAATAACTCCCATTTGAAAAAAAACAGCATTTACTTAGATGGCTTTCACCGAGTGAGCATTCAATAAGAGTAAGTTCATTTTTCTAACAATAGCTATGTTATAAAATTGAATCCTCCCCTGTATTGCAAATAGGACAAGTGACAGCCAAATGACTGTACTTCACTCTGCCTTCTGTATCTCTAAGTTTCAAAGTGCCATCCTCTAAAATGTGGGACAAGTCTCCCCTATCCCTGCCCCCATGCCTGACTCCTCTCCCTATGTATTGAGAATAGGGCAACATGGACATTTTCAGAAATTCAGGGACTTGGAACTCTTATTGGATAAAAGCTCTGGCAGGTTTGTACATAATAAGTAGTAACCCTGATTGTTTGGTACACATGGGCTAACTTTGGTGAATTTACACCAAAGGTGGCCCAGGGCTCTAGGCAGAAAACTCCACTCCTGTGAATTTAGCTCCTATGCACACTACTAGACTCCAGCTCTCCTGGAGTCAAACACACACATCTGGCACCTCAAGCTCATTAATTACTGCAAGATCACACTAAATATAATAAGGATACCACTCACCAGCACCCTTCAACATTATCATTCATTTCACCTCCAAAAGTCTTGATTCCCACCGTTTCTAAGCTCAATATCTATTTTATGAGGAACCATGGGAAAAAACCCTTACATATTATAGGAACAGGAATAATTATACTCTTTCAAAAGGATTTGATTTTCGGACAACAAGATTGTTAATTTCATGTCTGGTTGTGCTTCTGAACTGGTTGTCTGGACTATTAGGATAATATGTTTCAAACATGCAACACATGTAGCACATCTAGAAGTACCCCGGGACCAGCATTGTGGACACCAACATTAATTCACCTTTTCCAATCTATCTTTTTCATTGTCTTCGTTTCCGTAAATTGGTCTGCTTGTCCTCCATTGGTGTGTTGTGTGTGTGTGTGTGTGTGTGTGTGTGTGTGTGTGTGTGTATTTCTGGACTCTCCCACAGGTTCTCTTTTCAAAGGAGAAGTATTACATAAATATATAAATAAATAAATGTTTATTTAGTAGCACTGAGGGCCCATTGTGGTTAAACCTTTGGTCAGGGCTTATTGAATCAAGGGCATTGAGGAGCTGACATTCTTAATATTTTTATTCCCTAGCATTCTGTGTGAGTGCAAGTGGTAAGTGACATAGTATTTGCTAAAATTTCAATATGAGAGGAATACTACTTGCAACTATATAAAAGGTAAACAAGAAAGTAAAATTAGACTTGATTCAGTCTGGCACTTATGAACAAGATGGAATGGGTGTTGTTTGAAGGGATAAAGTTTGATTTATGAGTTATGAAGTAGGTCAAAATATGTTTTCTTTTCATTTCTCACCATCTGCCAGCCTAGAAATGGGGTATACAAGGACAGAGCTGATGGCTTCTTATAAGTGCCCACAGGAATATAATTACATGGATTCCAAGAGAATAGTAACCCTTCTTTGTGGGCAGCCAGATAAGTCAACAGAGACTCAGGAGACAGTCTTTCTTGGTTTGGGGAATAACTTAGATCCAAGAAATGAATCAGTAAAGAGGAGACTGGAGAGGGGTGTTTACCTTCTCCTTGGAAAAAAAAAATGCATTTTCAGTACCTTGCTGGGGAGAAGACTAGATCCTTTGCATTCATACATGCACTTCCTACTCTCTCTTCTTCTGGTCAATAACTCTGTGTGTTTCTTACAGAAGATAACTTACAAAGTACGCTTGCTATAAATTTTATTTAATAATGATCCCTTAGTATTTAAAACAAACAATTTTCCTACTGTTCTTACTGTAAATACATAAAAAATGTACACATGAATCTCAGAGCAATTAACTAATAATAAAACTTGCAGAAAAAAATAGCATCTTGGAACCTGAGTGTGTAACCACTCTACATACTGTATTCTTCTATTCAATGAAAAGGATGTTTTTTAATGAACAAATATTTGAAACTATATTGAGGGGAAAGGAAATTCAAAAGAAAACATTCTTAAAAACAAACCAGTAGACTATTCATCTTCAAAGGGTATTTGCTCTAAAAGGTGACAAAAATCAACATGAGTTTTTGTAGCCAAGATCTTCTTCCAGCTCTTCACAGCAGGTACTTTCAGGGCTTCAGCAGAGTTTGATCACAGACCCAGGCTGGTGGCCCTGCACTCTGGTGCTTGTATAAACACTGCATTCATGTCGGGGTGCCCCAGCTTGCTCAATGACGGGATAGCATCATGAACGTTCTACCTCCTTTCCTCTTCCAGTACTACTTAGAAAATAGAAATGAATGTTGTCATGTGAGTTGCCAGAAATGACATCCCTGTATTTTTCACTACAGAAATTAAAAAGAGATATAATATGAAAGCACAGGAACTTACTATATTTTTTCTAGTAGTCTTAAGAAAAAGAAAGAAAGTAGAAAGGTCATCTTCCTAGCTCATTAACTTCAGAGACATTATTGCAAGGTTGAGACTGAACATTACGGATATAAAAGTGGCATGTAACTGCATGACATCTGAATAGCAAGATAATTGTATGAATTAACACCCATGACTTCACAGTCTGCACTGGTGCTTTCAGTTTATGTGTCCTTGGACCCCTTCTTTGAATTTTCAAGCCAGAACTGAAGCTGAAAAACTGCTGGTAGAGAGTATCACAATCTGCACTTCAGGGAAAATAGGGATGAGTACCAGCGTGAAAGGTGAATCTCCCTGCTAGGCTCCCTAACCTTCTTCTTCATATAGATGAATAAAGTATGCTTTCTTTTTGATTGTTCAGACTCATCAGTGTAATACGGGTGCTAGCAGTAGATCTTTAAGCTCTGCTAAGATAAAAAGACCACCTTCTAAGACAAAACAAACTTATCAGCACACAAATATTGATCAACGGTTTGTTGTATTGATAAATAGAACTTCACAACTCCGGATTGTTATGTTACATTAGATATGAGGAAATTGAGGCTCTATTAATTTGAGTGACTTGCGTTGGTTATGTAAATCAAAAGATTCAAGCCCTGCTGGGTGTTCCATCCTCAAATACTATGTTCCTTCATCTATACAATGCAACCCGCTTTCACTGAAAAATAGAACAGTCAAAGCAGTTTGCATGGCAGTTGCTGTTGTTTTGCCAATCACAGAGATACTGAAGATCAATGTAATAAAATATTTAAACATATTTTAAGGACTACTGAAGAAGTCTCCTTTTTTATGACAATTACCAGACTTGCACTGAAGTTGTCTCAATGCTTGTGGTCCCACAGCCAGTCTTTGTAGGTTAGATAGTTGTCAGCATTCCTGAAACTTGCAGATGACAGCATTTTGGGAGGGAGTCTTACTCTAACCTTGACTGCTCCCAAGGATACTAGAATTTTTTCTATAGAAAGTGGCTTCAGGAAAATGAGAAAAATCATTAAAATTTACCCTTAGTTTACAAACATTTCTATGAATTCTTTAGCACAAAAAACATATTTAATGCTCCTATAAAAGCATGGATGTCTGCCCTGGCTGGTGTGGCTCAGTGGATTGAGTGCCTGGACTGGGAGTCAAAGGGTTGCCAGTTCAGATTTCCAGTCTAGGGCATATGCCTGGGATGCGGGCCAGGTCCCCACTGGGAGATACATGAGAGGCAACCCTCTCTAAAAAATAAATAAAATCATTAGAAAACATGGATGTGAATAAATGAACTAAAACACATTTGAAAAAAGATTCCCAACTTCACTATTGTCAGTAACTACTTTAGAGGGAGAATAGAGGCAGTTTTTATTCTTATAAATTGCTCTTCCATAGGAAGACACTTGGAATAGGACAAGCTTGGTCATTGTGCCAAAATAATTTGAAAGTGTGTTTTATTCATTCACATAAAAAACAAAGCTTGCCACCAAGAAAACTTTCATTCTTTTAAGTAAGCCAGCATTGTCCTAAACCATACGATTTGGCCATTTAATTTCTTGCTTCTCTACGTTGAGTGACTAATATGAAAACATGACTGTAAGTACTGTGAAGCCAATGCCATGCTGTAAATAATTTCTATTCTCTCATCTCTTCATATCTTCCTATAAAAATGTCATTTTGGACATTGGCTAATAGAGCTAAAATGTGCTTCAGGGCAATAAAATGTAATTAATGAACAAGTAAAAGTCATGAAATGATGTACTGAAAATTTTTATTTAGTGAGATTAATGTTTTCTATTTATGATATACCAAGAATGAAATGAGATTTGTAGTCTAAATTTTTACACCTTCAATAAAAAACACCAATTTCCCCAGGCCATCTGTTTGAGGCTGTAGGTATTATGGTGGCACTGATTTTAAAACCATTTTATCTTTTCATTTGAGGTTTAATCTGATCTCAAAAGACTGGTTGTTAAAGGTGCTGGTATTCAAAAGATGAACTATAATGGGGGTAGAATGGTTGTGAGTAACATAAAAATGAAACACAGATTTTCCTGTAATGAGCAAAATAAAATAAAAGTCTCTTATTCCTGAATACTCTATCCTGAAAACAGTGTATAATTCCGCCATTTGTTCTCCTCAAAAGAAAGATTTGGGCCAGAGAGAGACAGCTTAAACTAGTCTCATTTGCCTGTTCAGCTCTCCAAGTAGGTAATTGCAGAAAGAAAAGACAATTCTTTGATCTCAGTGAGGTGCTAATTTGTAAGATTTTTGAACTGTTTGGGCCTTAGGAAGCAGGGATCAGTACGTAAACAATGGCATTTATCTGGCAGCCTATTACTGACACATTACTATCTCAGTACTTATTCATTTACTCTGGTGTTTGAAGACAGAACTATGTGTCAATAAAGGAATTAGACCAGACACCTCAGTCCATCAGGTTTATCTCGGTTTGCTGACAGGAACAGTAGGTGACATTAAGCAACAGAAAACACTTCAAAGTTTCCTAGTCTTGGTTTTGCAACTAAGACAAACAACGTTTACTGCTTTAAGCAGCAACAAACAATGAGCGTAAGACTGCAGAGGGAAGATGAAAGAGCATGCCCTGTTATCAAACGCCAAGCCTGACCATATCCCACTTCTAGCTGTTCTCTGAATTTCATTAGACAGGTTTAACAAAAGAGATTTCAGTGATCAGTAGGGTTCGCTTGGCCTCTCAAAGGAAAAACCCACTTGAGCAGGATGGTACGAAATTAAGGGATGAGAAAATTTTACTTGATTCCTCTTTTAAATTTCATCTATTCCTAATTAAAGATTTCAATATTAATTTATTCATTTCGACATCTTTTCGACAAACCGCTAAGGTGGTGTACTATATCCTAGCACCTGTATAAAGATGCCATTATTATTACAGATGCCTGGGAGATTTGAAAAGTAATGGGAAGCTAAGTACAATCTTAGGTGGATATAAGGTCATATTATAGATGAACTTTGCCTTGCATGGATTGGTAAATACTGTTGATATTTTTAGCATATGTAAATTGTAAAACACTTGAAAAATATATGATGGCATCATCAAATAAAAATATACCCCAAGTTTTTTCCTCTGTACTTCTAAGTTTGGAATTATTTATGAGACCATTTTATACACCATTTTGTTAACTTATTAAAGTACAGTTGATTTGCTTCTTCAGCAAATATTTATTAAATATTTATGACATTGGTCCTTATTCTAGCCTAAGGTAAAGCAGAGGACAAGATATACTAGATCATTGTTCTATGTGAGGAGATAAACCATTTGTTCATAACTTTGGAAAGTCAAAAATTATATAAAGTGAATAGAACAAAGTGGTGAAATAGAATAAATGCAAGGAGATGGAAATAATATAGGTAATACTGGTATATTAGAGTGGGTGGTCATGAAAGGAAACTGAAATAAGAAATAATGAAGAGAAGGAGCATTCTAGGCAGTGGGAACTAGAAATAGGACAAACAATGGACATTCTGGAAAAGCTGAAAGAAGACCAGTGATATATCCGGAGTACAGTGAAGTGGAGAGAGAGTGAGATTGGAGAGGTAGATGGAGGGCAGGAC
>PVKM010023061.1:0-21415 GCA_004027735.1 Carollia perspicillata | reverse complement strand
AGGTTACATTGAAGTCACACAAAGCATTCTCGTTATACTAACAATGGTTAGTTAGACTTTTTCCAAATAGACTTCATAAATTTCTGCAACTAACAAAATCTACTCTCAGTTTTCCTATCTCTCATTCTTACTGTTATTGCCCAAATAATTACCAACAGTGTTTTCATTTGAATGTTGGTTTCCTTTTTCTTTATTTTAATGGTTGCTTAGGAGAATATAATATAATTAGATAGAAATGTTGTCTTGAAAACTCTCCTAAACTCCTTTTCCTTTTTGATTACAATCTAAATTGTTGATTTATATTTACTCTTATAAACTTTCTGCCATAATCCCAACCATATTCCAAATAACATCTGACAAGAAAAGGAACAGAAATTGACAACCATAAAGTTTATCTTCCATAGCTGATATGTATGTTGTCACCTTTAGATCTTAATATCATTTTATTTTAATAATCTCTTAAATCCCATGAAGTTTTAGTAATTATTCTCATTATACAAATAAGGAAATTAAGACTCAGGTGGTTGAGCTATCATGCCACCCCTGAAAAAGAACATAGTAATTATTTACCTAACAGCCACCAGGATTATTAGAACCTGACATCTGCCAAATCATTTCAAAAATTCTGTCTTTATCTCCTACCTTAGGTTTTCTAACAAAAATTTCATCTCTTTTTCTCTTTTCAGTTTATACTACAAATATTTAGTTATTAAGTCTGACTCCTCTACTGGAATGTATTCTCCTCTCTCTGTTCTTATATTCTCCTTTCTCTTCACTCTTTTGTTCTCATGTAAAGACTGTATATCTGAAATATAATATATTCATGGGCCACATAAATATTATGCAACCTGTGGGGGTATTATAAGTGTTCAGCAGAACATTTTTAAAATTAGATGTATTATAAAAATTTCAAGTTGCCAACTTTTCTTGAAGATTGAAAATTTCTGACAACACTGTATGATAATCTGTTAGATTAAACCTTGCAGTCCTCTTAAACAGAGCACTCTGAAGTGTGTAATAGACTAGGTTGCCTCCTTTGTCTCACACCTGGATGCTTCCCCATTTATGTTATAGGTCAGGACCCACAGCATTTGAGTTTGTAATGCCTCTTGTAGATAGCATTAGTTTGCTGTACAGATGGCAAGGTACAATTGTCCTGTGCCGAGAAATGATTAAGACACATAGAATTGTTTCATTTCAGAGCTTTCTGGTTCCAGTGGAATAAAACTCCCACTTTATAGTATACTAAGTAGTAGGAAAAGAGTTCACTGTTGTTGTGAGAAATGCTACTATTTAACATTCTGGTTTTAGTGAACTTCCAAAGAAATATTGTGGGATTTATTTTTCTGGCAAGCAGCTCAGTAAAAAATATATATATATGTTGTCTGAGATTTGCCTAATAAGAACTTGACAAGTCATTTTTCTTTTTATGGGAATTTATTGTCTAAAACACAGTAAATGCTCTATAATTAGTTATTAATTATTTTTTTTTACTTACGGTCATTAAAATACCAGAGAACATAATTCTATAAAAAATCATCCAAATGTGATTTATTAAATTACTGAAAATATTCATGGCCACATAAAAACTATTCACATATAATTTGAAAAATTAAAGCACAGATAAAATTTCAATAATTTTAGAAATTAAAAAAATATAAAATATAATCACAAAAGTATAAAATAAAAATTAAAAACACTCTAATCTAACAAATAACATGTGAGATGTTAATGAGCAAATTTAAAAAAGGGCTACAAGAAATGAAGTCATTCTTGCTTGGGATGCAAGGATGGTACAATATACACAAATAAATAAATAAATGTAAAACATCACATAAACAAAACAAAAGACAAAAATCATATGATCATATTAATAGGTGATGAAAAAGCGTTGATAAAGTACAGCACCAACTTATGATAAAAACAATCAGCAAAATGGGAATAGAAGGAACATACCTCAACGTAATAAAGGCCATATATGAGAAATCTACAGCCAACACCATGCTAAACAGGCAAAAGCTAAAGCTTTCCCCCTGAGATCAGGCACAAGACAAAGGTGTCTACTTTCACCACCTTTATTCAACATAGTATTGGAAATTCTAGCCACAGCAATCAGACAAGAAAAATAAATTAAAAAAAATTCAATATCTAAATTGGAAAAGAGGGAGTAAAGCTCTCACTGTTTGCAGATGACATGATAAAGTACATAGAAAACCCTATACATTCCACCAAAAGGCTACTAAACCTAATAAATGAATTTGGTAAAATGACAGGATACAAAGTCAACATTCAAAAATCAAAGGTATTTTTGTGCAACAACAATGAAATGTAAGAAACAGAAATAAGGGGAAAGAAACCTTGTACTATAGCAACAAGAAAAATAAAATAAAATATTTAGGAATAAACCAAGGAGGTAAAAGTCCTATACCAGAAAACTACAGAACACTGAAGAAAGGAAGTAATGAAGACAAAAATAAATGGAAGCATATATCATGTTCATGAATTGGAAGAATTAACATCATTAAAGTGTCCATACTACCCAAAGTAATCTATAGATTCAATGCAATCCCTATCAAAATACCAATGACATGTTTCACAGATAGAGAACAAATATTTCAAAAATTTATATGAAGCCATAAATAATCCCAAATAGCCTTAGCAATTTCGAGAAAAAAGAACAAGGGCTCTGGCTGGTGTAGCTCAGTGGATTAAGCATGGGTTATGAACCAAAGTGTCACCAGTTCAATTCCCAATCAAGGCATATGCCTGGATTGTGAGCCAGGTCCCTGGTACCAGGCATGTGAGAGGCAACCACATATTGATGTTTCTCTCCCTCTCTTTCTCCTTCTTTTCCCCCTCTCTAAAAAAATGAATAAATAAAATCTTAATTTTTTTTAAAACAAAGAACAAAGTAGAAGGAATCACAATACCTGATAATGAACTCTATTACAAGGCCACTGTAATCAAGAGTCTGGTACTGGCACAAGAACAGACACATGGACAAATGGAACAGAATAGACAGCCTAGAATTAAACCCATGTCAATATGGTCAGTTAATATTTGACAAAGGGAACAGGAATATAAAATTGAGTAAAAATAGCCTCTTCATTATGTGGTGTTGGGATATCTGGACAAGTACATGCAAAAAAAATAATAATACTAGACCACCAATTTACTCCAAACACCAAAATAAACTGAAGATGGATAAAAGACTTAAGTATTTAAGTTATGATGCCATAAAAACCCTAGAGGAAAACAAAGGCAGTAAAATGTCAGATATCCCACACAGCAGTATTTTCACTGATACTTCTCCTAGGACAAGGGACATAAAGGAAAGAATAAACAAATGGTACTTCATCAAAGTAAAGAAACTTCTGCAAAGCTAAAGAAAACATCAGAAATGGAAAGGGAACCAACTGTATGGGAAAACATATTTGCTGGTGATACCTCAAACAAGGGTTTGATCTCCAAAATATATAAAGAACTCACACAGCTCCACACCAGGAAGATAATCCAATTAAAAAATAGGCAAAGGACCTGAACAGACACTTTTCCAATGAGAACATACAGAGGGTCTATAGACACATGAAAAAGTGCTCAACATCACTAGTCATCAGAGAGGTGCAAATTAAAACAGCAATGAGATACCACTTCCCACCAGTCAGAATGGCCATCATAAACAAATCAACAAGTTCTCTAGAGGTAATGGAAAAAAGGAAACCTTAGTGCAGTGTTGGTGGGAAGGCAGACTCTTGCTGCCACTATGGAAAACAGTATGGAATTTACTAAAAAGTTAAAAGACAGAACTGCCTTTCAACCCAGCAATCCCACTGCTGGGACTATACCCTAAGAATCTTGAAACCCCAATTCAAAAGAATCTATACATCCCAATGTTCATAGCAGCACAATTTATAATAGCCAAGTGCTGGAAATAGCCTATTAGTAAAATAGTGGAAAGTGCCTATTAGTAAATGAGTGGATCAAAAACCTATGGTACATTTACACCATGGAATACTATGCAGCAGAGAGAAAAAAGGAATTCCTGCCCTTTGTGACAGCATAGATGGGACTGGTGAACATTATGATAAGTGAAATAAGCCAGATGGTGAAAGACAAATACCACATGATCTCACCTATAAGCGAAAACTTAACAACAACAAAAAAACAAAAATGAACAAAATAGAACCAGAAACTTGGAAATCAAGAACAAACTAATAGTGACTGGAGGGGAGTGGGGAGGGCGATAAGGGAAAAAAGAAGGGGAAGGGGCAAGACAAAGAAAGTGAATAGAGAACTTGAGGGTTTGGTCAATGCGGGGACTGACTGTGGGAGTAAGGGGCATGGGGCAGGGGAGACGAATGGGGAAGAAGGTGGGAGAACTGTAACTGAACAACAATGAAAATGAATAAATAAAATAAATGAACAATGTTCTAATGATTGTAAATGGCATTATTTAATAAATATTTTAAGTTATTTAATTTTCTTAATTTCAATAAAATTGTAGTAAAAATTATAAAATTATTTTATGGACCTTGACTCACTAATTGTAAAGGGATTATAAAATTAGCAAAAGTCACAATAGAGTCAAAACATTTTTGAAGCAAAAGATGAATATGAGGTTGCCTTAACAGATTTAGAATTTTCATAAAACTAAGTGAAAAACATAGGATGGTATTTGCATAGGATTTTCAAGTAGCAGCTGTTATTATATAGTAGATATTCAAAGGTAGGTATTGACAACTGATATCAAATAAAAAATAACCAACTGAATAGAAATTTATCAGCAAATCGATGCAGATATAAGGAGATTCAACAGCAGTGAGATCAATGGGAGAAAGATGATCTATTCAATGACAGTACTGGGCCAGTGCTTCCCTGTATGAATTAATGAAATAAGATTTCTATCATAACATACTCCTCTTTTGCTCCCCCTTTTTACGTTAGTATCTAACTGACTATCTACTGTAATCATAATACTTTTAAATGAAATAGAGAACAAAAAAGGAAAAGTGGTAATTTTTTGCACAAATGGAAATCAAAAAGTGAAATATAAATAACAAAGAAGAAAGTTTTCATATGCAATTAGCAATAAGCTATGATATAACATTTAATATCAATTTAAAATGCAAACAGTTTAACAAAATATAAAAAGAAGTGTATCTCAGAAGCAGGAGTATGGGTAGTCTAAACAAATAAAAACAACTGATCAACTTTTTCAGAAATTAGAGGAAAGTAAATTTAAACTATAATAAGAAGCCAGATCAACCATTTAATCTGAATAAGGTACAAAGTAAAAAAAAATCAGTCATGGCTATTTTTTATGACCAATTTGTATTCTTTTCAACCAATATGTAAAACAATTAGAATGATCTATACATTATTAAAATGTGCTTATATTAACTCCCAGCTATTTTTATAACTATATTAATTCAGTAAAATATTTATATACTTGAACCATAGACAGAATATTATCATTATTTTTAATGGCAAAAAAAAAAAAAAAAAAGCCCTAGAAGATACTCAGAAGTAAAACAACCAAGGATTGAACTAAAGTGAGTGTAGTATGAACCACAATGGGACAGAATGACAGACGAAAATTAATGAACTGGCATGATGTGTATCATATGTTTGAAGTGCACCAGCAAAATATTGAGCAAATAAAACAAATCATAGAATTAATGTATTATGACATCTCTATTTGAATTTCAAGAATTTACAAAATTAAATAATATAAACATTAAGCTATATAATATGTAGTAAAATATATTTAAAAATGAGGGAATGAGAAATATGGAATACAACATAGTAGTCCCATGTTTAGAAATGTTGAATAAAGTGAGAATGAGATTGTTTTGCTACCTATGTATTTGGCATCTATGAAACATTTTGATAATTTCTTAAATTTCAAGTGTACAGAAATAGAAACTCTCATATATTTTTTTGTCAAGTGTCTAAACTTTTTAGATATTTTTGCAGTATCTATTAGTATAGGAGACCATTCTGCATGGTGTGGGCCCACCTTCCACTCAGAAAGGCCAGTGGAAAGCGAGGTCCAGTGCACAGGACCCACACCCACGAATAGGTTCTCCTGTAGGGAATCAGGCCTGCATTGTACATAAGCCGCTTTGAGACTTGCATTTTGCTAAAACTCCCTCACTCTGAATTGAGGCATCAAGTGCTTACTGTAACTTCCTAAAGTCTGTCTAAACCTCCCTAGTATGGAGTGTAACTGGTTCAACCACTGTTTTCCTTGGTCTTCAACATCCTTCCTTTTAAGTAATTAGCAACATTCTTTCCTTTGTTTTCTGTAAAAGGTACCACTTAAAGCAAACCTGTGCATAGTAAATGAGGACTGTCCTCAATGTAATGTGCCCAGAAAAGCAATAAAAGTTTGCCAAGGCAAGGGTTGGCCTCTCTCCCCTTAAGAGAGTGACCATGCTGTTCCTTTTCCTCCACAGGATGGGAGGAAAGGAGTCCATGTGAATTTGTCTCATACCATCCATAACACTGTAGACCCCATGAGCTGGCATCTGCATCATATTAAAAATGAAAAAGTATTGTCTTTTAATACATAAATTGTTTTTGCTACATCTGTATCTTATATTTACCCAAAGCAATAAAGATTTATAAATGATATTTAATATAATATAAACTAGATACACTTTCTAAGTTATTTATTAGGAAATAAGTTATCTGAGATATATAGAGTGAAATACTATAAAGTCATTGGAAATGAGGTACAACTATAGGTGTGCATATTGACAGATGACAAAACTATAATGTTAACTTTTTAAAGCTATGATATATAATATTACTCAAATGCTTCTAAAAGTTTATTTTTACTTTATTAAGAATACCCTTACTTTTATTCATTATTTTAAATAATTTTCTTATTTTTCATATATCAATGGGAATAAACATTTTAAACTTATTTTGAATGACAAAATCTATGTATTGTTTTTAATATTTTACAAAACAATAATATTTAAAATAAATTAGTAAATAAATGCAATATGATAGCTTTTGATGTTAGATTTTACATTGAAGGAATTCTCAAGAAAATACAATTGAAATAAACTCCAGCTTATGAGGAAAAGTCCAACCATTGTTAATATAATGAAAATGGTTTGCATGGCATCAATGTAACCTGACAACCAAGGAGAATGGACTGGAATGAGCATGCATGAACAATGACGACTTCACTGTACTAGTCAGTGGGGTCAGTAGAAGCCAATGAATGAGCATGCGTCCTGTGTGGCTGTCACATTCAAAATGACTGAGCAAGCAGAGCAACAGATCTGCATCAAATTTTGCATTAAGCTTGAATATTCTTCCATGGGAACTGTTCAGATTATTCAGGAGGCCACAGCTATGGGCAACTGGTGATCGGCAGCTTCACCACAACAATGTGCCCACTCATGCATCATGTCTTATGCAGGTTTTTTGGTGAAACATTAAATCACCTAGGTGACTCAGCCCCCACAGCCCAGATTTGATGCCCTGTGGCTTCTTGCTTTTACCAAAAGTAGTGTCACCTCTGAAAGAAAACAGATTTCAGACTGTCCATGATATTCAGGAAAATATCATGGGGCAGCAGATGGCAATTGGGAGAACTGTGTGAGGTCCCAAGGTGCCTACTTTGAAGGGGACTGAGGCATCCTAGTCCTATCTACAATGTTTCCTATATCTTGTATCTTCTTCAGTAAGTGTCTATTTTTCATGATACATGATTGGATACCTTCAGGACAGACATTGTATATATAAAATTAATCTCTTCCAGTGAGGTTGTAATAAAAACAATTAAAAATAAAATTTTTGCCAATAATAGTTGGTTAATTTTTCATGGTACATACGTACAATGGAATGTTATGCATTTAATAAAAAATGTTGAGGTAGTCATCAAATATACTATATACATCAAGAAAAAATATTTTATAAAACATGTATCACATGACCTTTGTGAGAAAGAAAATGCACAAAAAATTTTGAAGGGATTTGCAACAAACCACTGCAGCAACTTTCAGTTAGAGATTTCAGAAAGTTTTATAGATATAGTTTCATTTTTTATAATAAATTTTCATTAATCTTATAGACAGAATCAATAATAAAGCTGTTTCTATTTTAAACCACACATCTTCACAACCACTTATGCAAAATAACATTTTAAAATACCCTAAAATAATCTCTACTCTCAAACTTTACATACATACTGTCTTATATATAAAGAATATGAAAATGCAATCATGAAAAGTAAAAAAAAAATCATTCAAAATATTAAGTACCTCCTCTAAATTTCACCCTCTTGCTGGAACTGATGTAACAGTAGGACAAAGGCAGGGGTTATGGGGAATGGAAGACAGGAGAGTCTGTGATGACTAATTTGGCCCCAGGTACCTGATCTGACCCACTATAGAGAAGCTGAGAGCAGAAATTAAATTGCTTATTTTTACAGGAACTACATGAGTCACAAAGAATATTCAGAGTCACCTTAGGGCTCAGTTAATAGGGTAACATCACTAGAGAGAGAACAATTCTTTCTGAATTGTTAAGGAATGGTTTTGACAATGTAAGTTACCAGGACAGACATGGTGGAGGACTTCTTTGCCTGATTGACAGCTGGAAGATACTAAATATGCCACTAAATGAAACTGCTAAATATGTCCTGCAAGTAGGCTCAAGGAGGGGGCAAGTCACCTTCAAACAGTCTATGGAGAAAAACAAGGGAAACTGAACTTGTGGCAGAGGCTGGATGCTGTTTTCTAAGCACCAGTTAAAGTATAGCTTGTGACTCATAAGAACACATTTTTTAAAGATTTTATTTATTTAATTTTTAGAGGGAGAGGAAGGAAAGGAGAAAGAGAGGGAAAGAAACATCAATGCATGGTTGTCTCTCGCACTCCCAACTGGGGACTTGGCCTGCAACCTAGGCATGTGCTCTGACTGGGAATCAAACTGATAACCCTTTCATTCACAGGCCTGTGCTCAATTCACTGAGCTACACCAGCCAGGGTGTGAAAAAACTTTTAAAGGAAAATTTTCAGAAAACCAAAACTCTAGCAAGTTTAAACAAGATCCAGGAAACCAATTTCTAATCATTTAGAGACACAGGATGTTGAGGCCAAGGGCATTTGGAGTGCATGTAAAAGAAAGCAAAAGTTTTCCACAGGAAAGTTCTGGAAAAGATATATTCTGACTATTAGAAGGAGGTCCCTGATCTTAATACATTTGTCTTAAGCAACTATAATTCAGAAAATGTTGAAAAGTTCTTTGTTATTTTACTTCATTTTTAATTCTTAATGATGAGTTAAGTTCTAAAACTTTTATGTTTTGCTTCAGTGTTTTTAAGTATGTAAAAGAGAAAATTGAGAACTATTGATGTTTTAGAATGTCTTTCTATTAAACATCTCTTTGTGTTAATGAATATTAGGCTTCCTCAACCAGTAAGTTGCGAGTCAGTTGCTTACTGTTATAATTTGAATCAATACTTTCACACACTGTAGAATGATGTGGTAAATAACATACAACATGCTTCTAAATTATATATTAGTTTACAAAAACCTCTCATCATAATAATATGCTATTTTTAGACCAGTAGCTACTACCAAACAGTGACACAGATACAGTCTCACCCCATAAGACTGTGCTGTCTAATATGGTTGTTATTAGTCACTAGTCTGAATTTAGATGTGCTGTTAGTATGAAGTTTTTGCACAGCAAAGGATACCATCAACAAAATAAAAAAGACAGCCCACAGAATGGGAGAACATATTTTCTGATACATAACGGGTTAATATCCAAAATTTCAAGGAAGATATAAAGCCCAACACCAAAAAAGCAAATAACCCAATTAAAAAATGGACAAAGGACCTGAAGAGACACTTCTCCAATGAGGACACACCAATGGCCAATAGATATATGAAAAGATACTCAATATCACTAATTATCAAAGTAATGTAAATTAAAACCACAATGAGATATCACCTCACATCAGTCAGAATGGCTATCATCAATAAATCAACAAACAGCAAGTGCTGGAGAGTGTGTGGAGAGAAGCAAACCCTTTTGCACTGTTGGTGGGAGTGCTGATTGGTGCAACCACTGTGGAAAGCAGTATGGAGATACCTCATAAAATTAAAAATGGATCTGGATTTTGACCCAGCAATCCAGCTTCTGGGAATATATCCAAAGAAACCCAGAATAGTAACTCAAAAGAACATAAGCACCCTTATGTTCATTGCAGCATTATTTACAATTGCCAAGATATGGAAGCAACCCAAATGTCCATCAATGTATAAAACAACTATGGAACATATACACAAATGGAATATTATTTGGACATAAAAAGAAGAAAATTTAACCCTTTATGACAGCATGAATGGACCTGGAGAACATTATGCTAAGTGACATAAGTCAGTCAGAGAGAGACAAATACCATAAGATTTTATTCATATGTGTAAGCACAAACTGAGCTAAGAAGCGAAATAGAGACAGACTCATAGAGAGCAAGATGACAGATATGGAACGGTATTAGAGGGTGGAGGGATCAAGCAAAAAGGAAAATGGATTCATGGGCAACAGTGTGGTGGTTGTGGTGGGGAGGAGTATAAGGGGGATAAATAGTAATAGAAAAAATACAATTAAAAAAAGAGTAAAAACCAAAAATAAATAAATAAAATAGACACCAGAATTTGAAAAGGCAGTTATCACAAAAAATCTCAGTTTTTAAAATAATGAATATTTTTGAAGGGATAATATTTTAGGTAAATTGGGTTATATAAAATACATTTTAAATTAATTTTCTGTTACTTTTTATTGTGGTTACTAGAACATTTAAAATGCATTCATGGCTTGCATTATATTTATAATAGACGATGTTACTCAAATAGAGTAAAACTTAAAAGGAGGGAGAAAAAGTTCTAGGCAAATCAAGATTAATTATATTTCTAGTCCTAACTATGTTCTGGACCTAACTACAAAAAGTAGATATGGAAAAAGTTTGAGACATAGCAAGTTTAAAAAGCCATGCAAACTCCTGGAAATGTCTTTATGTCTTTTGTGCTTTGTCATCACTTTTGTTGACTGTATGTTATACGAACAAATCAAATCTTTCTTTCTTCTCAGAAACAGTTAAATCAGTTTAGCTCACATTTTCTTGAGAAACCATTTTGTTCTTCCCTTTGGCTTTGCATATGCAGAAACAGACTCTGAAGCAATGTCACTATGGATGTTTTTATAAGAAAGTTATTAGATATGTTTAAGTGAAATTATAATTCAAGTAGTTGTTGTCTTTTAACAAAAATATCTTTAAATGTGAATCCCCAGGTAACCAATTTCTTTCATCCTCCTTAGTGTTTATTTAATATAAGGGACAACTAATGAATTCTAAGGGTTAATATCCCTGTTTTCTTTGGAAATGTTTTGGCTGGTGCTCAGTGTTGGGAGATTCATTGGCATTTTCTGCTGTACAAGTAAGTTGGCTGGGGACGGATGCTGATTATTTAACACCAGTGTTTGACAGAAAGCTTGTGTTTATAGTGAGAAAAGGTGCAGGCATCTAGAAAACAGCACACTGAGATGTTAGAAGGGGTCCAAAGGGAAGGATTGTTTGCCAGACCAGTGTCTAAATGTTGGAACTGGCCTTCAGAGTATGTGCAGTCTATTGGGGGCCTGCTGGCCCTTCCTTCACATGCTGTCATGTGATGAGGCACAAACTAAGGCTGCAGTTGGAACACCGTAGCCAGATGTAGTGTTGTCCCAGGAAACACGGGCGCCTTAGTTATTCCTGGTTGACAGCTCCTTAGGATAAGATAATTGCCAAGATCTTAAAAACATGGGTCTGTTTTTGGCTTAGAGAAACAGAATTACATGTGACATAAAGCCCATCTCATAACCAAGTCCCAACCAGGGTTAATTTCTCTTCCTGCTCTGAGCTCCATAAAGTAAGAAAATTGTGTCTGTTTCATTCCCTTTTAACTGCCATTCTATAAGGGATCCTGGTGCATCATAAGCTCTCAATAAACATCTGTTAATTTAAGTATGGTTTATAATAAGTTCTCAACAAATATCTGTTAAATCTACCTATGTCTTAGAATGGGCTTTTTTTATTATATGCATTTCTATTTATCAGCTTTACGGAGCTGGCTGCCTAAACCATATGACCTTTTAAGATTTCTGGATGTCTAATTAGTAAAGATCAATTAGCTATTTGTATTGTCATATTTTTAGAACCACTTTAAGCCTTTGCTGTATGATTTATTTCAAAATGGTCAGTTTCTTGATATATTTGGCCTTACCATGGTGAAATCCCTGTGTACTATAGAAAATTGGTAGCAGCATGTCTTCCAGTTGATCATAGAGAATTGTTTAAAACAGAGGCTGTATTTAATGGAAGATGGCAGTTTTGGTCTTCAAGATAATGCTCTGAATTTCTTATGCACTGGGTTTAATTTGCATTATAATGAACAGGCCCAGGCTTTGGGAGGATTACTGGAAAAGGGAATCATGTAAGTTTTGTGGATTTAGTTTTGTAATGCTGTGACCACTGGATTAATAATCAAGCTGGGAAATAGGAAAGCATTGCTCCAGGGAAACTGTTCACGAGTCTGGTAATTCTGTACTTGGTATTGTGCAAGGAGTAACTTCAATAAAACATATGAAACAGAGCTTGAATTTTCTTAAAGTCAGAATAATATTTAAGAATTACATTTTAGATAGATAGTTTGGGGCTTTTTTTTTTTAACTTAAAGGCTAATAGTTCTTCCGATGTACTTAATTGAGTTCTGTAAGAGTTCTCGCTTTACTGAACTCAGTATGGTAAACAATTTTTAGCCCAATTATGTAGCAAGCATTGTGACATAATTATTCAAAGAGATAACAGGTTATTATTTATGTTCTTAAATATCTTACTCTAAAGCAGGAAAGGCAAACACACATGCACGCACCTGTACACACGAAGCAATAGAAGGAATACAGACCTGTCATACGAACAAACCTCCATGGGAGCACTGAGGAGGGCATATCAGCTCCATCAGGTGGGCTCACAGATATGGTAACCTTCTAATTAGGCATTGAAATATAAACAGGGTTTAATATCCTTGAGGTAGCCTAGAGATGGGGAGTGGGATATAATGGAAGCAAAGGAATAACAATAAAAAGGGTAAGATTGGTCTAACTAGGCTGCTTAAGTACATAAATTACAAAGGTACAATACCATTGGATTTCATGGGAACAACTGTGCCTTGCAAAAGTCCAGGGGACATAGTCCACATAACTTCCATGAATGTACCTGATGGAACTGTGCAACACAGCAGCCCAGGATTCTGTGGACAGTTAAGTCGTCCAGCCATTTGTGATTGCTTGAAGAGGACTCATGGGAAGTGAGTCCATAAATACCTCAATATATGTAATATGAAGTTTATAAGATGTAGAGCTAGAGATTACTAATATGCAAACAAAATAGTCTAATTAGATTATGAAGATAAAAATGAATCATTATAAATGCTTTTTCAATTTTCAATTTGAAAGCTAAAAATGAAATTTGAGAGTATTTATATAGCTTCTTCAGGATTTAGTCACCATTGAGCCTGAATACATGTTTTAGCACTTTACACAAAATACAAATATGATTAAGTACACCTTTGGGGCCACCTTGGTTGTGGAGTGTGATAATGGGATATTATGAAAGTGAAAGTCTGCGTCTCTGTGTGAAATCCCTAGGGAAGCTGGAAGAGAGGGGAGCAGAAAAAAAAAGAAGGCACAGAGATTTTAGAATATTGTAATTAAGACAATAACAATAGTGCCTAAGACTTTTCAGGCAATTTTGATATATTAGTTTAAATATTCTTGTTTTTATTAGAGCTCTTTCTCATCCCCTCCACACCTTTTTCCACGGAATTGCATATTCCTTAGCTTCTTTTTAATTACAGGATATGTGACATTCATCTATTCAGGAGAAAATAGCAGTTTTTTAAGTAGCAAATATAATCTTGTTAGAAGTGGAGACTGGAGGCATTATTTATGTGGCCATAGGCAAACTCTAAGTAGGTAACAGCTGTCTGGTTGCTTGTCAACTTGGCTGTATGTTTGGAGCATTGTGTGGGTATTGGTCTGCTTGCTTTCAGATAAATGATTCTCCTAATGGACTATCAATTACTTGGATAAATCCATCAGTAATGCTGACCATGGTTCCTGTACTTTCCTGAAATGACTTCAAACCAATTTGGTAAATTATACCCACTATGAGAGTTAGATGACATGTCACAAAAGATCAAACTTTTTGGTTAAATGTCATTTCTTTGAAATTCCTATATCCTTTTCAGAGAATCAAGTCTTTTAAAGAGGAAAGTGTAACATTAATATGTATTTTATCCACTACTTTAAATTTCACACAAAAATGTGTAGTGCTCAGAAAGTTCAAGAAAACATATAAGAATTGGATAAAGAATTTTGTTAACCTGTAAGAAATGTTTTAAATGTTATTTTTCCCAAGTAATATTTATCTGCTAAAAATAGGAAAGGTAAAACACAGCTATAAAGGAAGTAGAAAAAACAGGAGAATAGCTTCCACAGTAATAGCCTCTATTATGGGAACATTTTAAAAATAAAAAATATATATCATTTTTCTCTAAATTTAAACTATTCTTACAGAATATGTGTATGAAACTTAATATCAAAATATTCTTGCACTTATTAGAGGTTCCATAGCTCTTTATTTGGCAAAAATAGATATTCTAAGAAATATTTATTAACCATTGAAATTTCTACTTCAAGAAAAAAACATAAATTTAAAACATTTGTGAGGTGGTGCGTGTTTCCCATTTGACAACTGATATATATTCAGGAAAGGAAATATTGGAGGATGCAGAGAAATGGTAAATTTTTTAATATTCAACATTTCAAGGGTTTAATAGTAGGTAAATTTTTAAAGTTCAATTTAAAGAATAACTTACATTTCTTATTAAATCTGGTAGTAATTAAATAAAATGTGGACAGTGACATTTGGCAAAATGCTCTGTTTTCTCTGCTTCTATGTGAAATGCCTACTGACCTTCCCATCTTGGGGGAGGACAAGCCAAGGGATCTACTTGGCTTTCTAAGAACTTTGTCAGCCTTAGCAATAGGCATTATTTTATCCATGATATTTCGCATGTTTCATTTTCTTCACCATAAGTAAATGATAAGTTACCCTTTTGCTTATTATCATTTTCACAGAGGAAAAGGAATATAAACTCCATTTTATTATCTGAATAAAGATAATTTATAAGATTAGTATCATTAGAGATGGGAAAAGTAACTTTGGGATTTATTTTTTGAAAATCTTTGATAAAGTATTTTCAAATAGCTATGCATAAATATCTACTGTCTCCTTAAAGCTTTCAAGTAGAGAAAAATCCTGACATTTGATTGCTTCACCTACATTTTCTCACTATGCAGCTGGGGTTTTCGTCTGAAGACCTCATATGAAGAAAGGACAGAACAGTGTCTTCCAAGGGGATTAACTTGAAATAGGCTTTTCTTATTGTCTCAAACAGGTGATTGTAATAACTACAAGAAAGAAGAAGAAGAAGAAGAAGAAGAAGAAGAAGAAGAAGAAGAAGAAGAAGAAGAAGAAGAAGAAGAAGAAGAAGAAGAAGAAGAAGGAGAAGAAACAACCAAAATATGACCATTTGATCCACTATCCTTAGGCAGATCCTAATACTATTTTATAAATTTGTTTAACTTAATTATTTTTAAAAATTGTGTGGAGAGGGCTTACTTCAATAATTTGATTAAGCTAGAAGTTATAGTTAACTAAAGACAATTTTAACTAAAGGTAACCTGATTAACCTTCTTTGTGGGTATTTCATGCCTACTGCCTCACCACGAGAATGCTGACAACAATGCCAAATATACATTCAATAACTTGTGAAAAGGATCATTTACTTTAAAAATATCTCTGAGACCATATGGTCTTTAAAAAAAGGCTTAAAGCTACTTTTTATTTCTTTTTTGATGGGGAAAGACCCTTAGACATCCTGATGCAGAGCTAAGAGCACAGACTGAAGTCATGATTGATTGCTACTTCTTAAACCCTTGTCTGCCCCTTGACTGCTCTATGGCCTTGGGCAAGTTACTTTACAGCTCAGTGCCAAACATCTTCATTTCTTCATGTGCCAAGTGAGGTGGATCAGAGTACATACTTATCTCATACTGTTGCTATGAGGATTTTGTGATTTTACATGTGCTTTTTAAAAAAAATTAAAAGTCAAGAGGCAAAATAGTATATAAAGTAGTATACTTTCATATGCTGGTATATGTACATACATTTTCTTAGAATGATATACTAAACTTTTTTAATGGAAACAGTTCCTGGGAATAGTACTGAAGAAATGGTTTTGAAGGCGAAGTGACTTTATGTTTGCTTTTAGACCTTTACGTAGAAATTTAAATTTTTAATATATGCTTGCTTTTTATATAAATTAGTACATTTAACATAATGCACACTTTAAAAAGTTTTCTATTTGCATAAGACTCATGCTGAGATGTGTTATCACCCTAAAACTTTGTCTATGCATTATATCTGGAGAGGAATGGGGTGTATTGGTTTTTGCACTTTATTTATATTTAAGAATCAAAAACTCTGAAAGCAGTTCTTTTGTCTGTTGAATAACACCTATAAATTCCAAGGTTAAATTTAAATTAACCTTGGAATTAACCTTGGAATTAACCTTGGAATTATTTAAATTCTTCTATGGAGACTAGTATTAGTAATAAACCTAAAATGTGGTTTTCATAGGTTGTAGTGCATTGGGATAAAAATTAAAAATTAGAACAAAACCACAAGTGTTTATATCATACAGAACAAAAATAAGTATTTGCATAAGGAGGACATTGTTGTCACTTAATAAAAAGTAATTTATTTGTCCATAGATTGTACTCTGTGATCACTCAGCACATATTTCAGGCTCATTCTACCCCTGATGTTTGTACAATGACAATGTGCATGCAGCTCACAAAAGCAATGAGCACAACAAAACCAATGATGCATTTCCTAATAAAGGCATTGTACTTGTCCAGTTTCTTCAGACTGAGATAGATACATATATCATCTATCTGTCTGCCTATCATCTGTTTATCTATCATATCTATCTATCTATCTATCTATCATATCTATCTATCTATCTATCATCTATCTATCTATCTATCTATCTATCTATCTATCTATCTATCTATCATCTATTTGTCATCTCCATCACCTAAAATATAGATTTTAAGAAATTTGCTTGTGTAATTGTGGGGACTGGCAAGTCTGACATCTGCAAGTCAGGAGCAGACTGGAGATTCAGGGAGGAACTGATGTTTCTGTATGAAGCTTGAAGGCAGTCTGGAAGCAGAATTCCTTTTTCCTATGGGGACCTGAGTCTTTTTTTCTTAATGCTTTCAACTGAATGGATGAAACCCACCCTCATTATGGAATGTGGTTGGCTTTACTCAAAGTGTATTGATTTAAACATTTATCACATCTAAAAACATACCTTCACAGCAACATCTAAACTGATGTTTCACCAAACAACTGCGCACCATAGCCTAGCCAAGTTGACAAATAAAATTAACCATTACAGGTAAAATAAAGACTACAAATGGATCTCTATTAATCCCAACCAACTCTTGGGATTACTTGAGGATTTATATTTATTTTAGAAGAAAATCATGACATTTTTCTGTTTACTTATGAAGAAAGCTAGTTAAAAATTTACCTTTTTTAAAGAAGTGCCTGCTAAAAAGGATACAACTTCTAGTTACTGGATTTACCTTTTATAGAAAAGTATGAGTTATGTGTCCATCCTGTAGTCCCTTATCCTGTGTATTCTTGGGAGGAATTAGGGGCTACAATACTTATGTTTCCCTTACAATGATATTAACTCAAAACAAAAGTATGTAATTTCATAGGATGTCATACAGTAATTGAAACATAATCAACAGGGATATTCAAGGTAAATCTTTAAGGTAATTTACATGCATCTCCCTCAGGTCTCTTCTTCTGTCCCATGTCCACATTCTCTATCTGCAGATTCTCATTCTATCCTTTAATCCAACCACCCAGACTGCATTATGAAAATGAAGATTTCTTCAGAGCCTTCATTTATACTAAAAGGTCATTTACTGGTAAAGATTTAGAGGGTTGCATCCTTTTATGGCATGAGAGATTGGTGCCTTAAGCTAAAGGAATAAGTTATTACAAAAATCCAGTATTAAAAGAACTAAACAGGATTGCTTCCTCATGGTTGTCAATGTTTTTACTAGGAAAATATTTATATTTCGTACCTGTTTTGCCTACACCATTGAAGCGTAATATGAATGTGTCTGAAATAAAATAGAAATGTAAGGTAATTTTTTCCAGTAAACTTTTGTGTAGATCCTGGATTTAGAACTTGAGTTTTGCTTTTTAAAAAAATATAATTCATAATTACATAATATACATCGAGCATAACATTTGGTATATAATAAGTGCTTAGTTAATTTCAGTTATACTATTTTCATCCTTTCTTCCTTTGCAAAAAGGAACTAGCTGAAACTAGTTCTTATTTGGACCTTAGAAAACTATCACTAAATTTTGTCACTGAGTAGAATTATTTCAAGTGACTACTTAGCAGATCTATAATAGCACTCCAAGTCATAATAACAGAGATTAGTTAGAATGGCAATACATTTCTCAGTCTTTTATTGTGACAGCAAAATCCTTGAACAATTTTCACTGATACTAGAATATATAATCCTGCTATTCATTAGTATTTTCTATTTCCCAAATATTTAGTGCATTTTATACCATCATGTCTTTGTATGAATTATTTGCTCTTAGAATTATAGACTCAGCCCTGGCTGGTGTGGCTTAGTGGATTGAGTGCCAGCCTGCGAACCAAAGGGTAGCAGGTTTGATTCCCAGTCAGGGAACATGCCTAGTTTGCAGGCCAGGTCCCCAGTAGGGGGCACACAAGAGGCAACCACATGTTGATGTTTCTCTTCCTCTCTTTCTCCCTCCCTCCCCTTTGTCTAAAAATAAATAAATAAAATCTTTATGTAAAAAAATTATAGAATCCTATGGAAAGTAACACGTCCTTCCTGTACTTAAACAATGCCATTACATTAGCAAGGTTTTTAAAAACAGCTCATTTTATTATTAAACAACTTAGTGCTAAAGTATATTTCTCTTAAAATAAAAGATGCACCCCTCCCATAAAATCTGTATGGATCCTTCTGAAGAAATGAAAACTTTACTTATCAATACTAATTATCATATGGTTATATACCTATTTTTTCTTATTTTTTTATTTTGGAATAAACCTCATTGTTTCATTACCCCTTTATTATTCTGGTCATCCTCATAATGCAGTCTACTTTTTAACATCCATCTTAAAATTAAGATAAATGAAAGTAAAACTTAAGGAAAGTACAGAAGAGAAATTGAAACACTAGAGACTTCTATGTTATTGTGGAAAATCTTGGTCTTTATAGTTATATGAACTTTATTTTATATGCCAGATTTGTAACTTACTACTCTGAGAAATTAACTTTATTTCATCTGTAAAATCATGAGAACAAGTTGTCAACTGTAATGATTATTGTCAAAATAGAATGTAATAATCCATGTAAAACCTAGCTGCATAGTAACTAATCAATTACTTTTACCAATTTCTCCACTTACTTGCACCTTTACCAAGGAGAATATACTTCTGTATTGGGACATAACTATTCTCCTGCTGTTTTAGATGCCGCTGTACTTTTTGATACATTTTAATGTTTTATTTAGAAATAATTTTAGATTTACAGCAGTTGTAAATACAGCAGTTGGCAAAAATAGGTTTACAGCTGTGAGTACACAAATCAGAGTTTATTCTTGTATTATTATCTATTGTATTTCCATATGAAAAACTGCAAACCCACTTTCTCCCACCCCTGTATTATACAGGGAATTCTTATATATTGTACAATAAACTTTATTTGATGTTTGACATCTTCTAGAACTATGGTGCACTTTTTAAAACTAAGCAATTAACATAACACTATTAACTAAACTACAGATATTGAGATGCCATCATTTCCCACTACCATTCTTTGTCTTGCAGGATTTGATTCAGGGCACCATGATGCATTCATGTCATATATTATGTTTTAATGCAGATCTCAAGATCTTTAATAATGTTCTACTGATAAGCCAGTTTTTACCTGCCTTGGCAAAATAAAATTTTAGAATTTCATTTTTTATTTTTATAATATTTCACTTTGGTTGGTGCCCAGTGTTTCTATGTGCTATTTTTAATCTTAATTTTATCATATGTGGTTATGTGACATTAGCTCAGTAACTTGACATTGTGGCGACACACATTTGCTATGTGGATTGTTCTTTACATCTCCAAACAAGTCACTGGTAACAAGTTTGAACATGATGGAACCCAAAAACTATTCCATAAAACATCTCTTGAAAAGAAACCAAGCCATTGAATCTATTTCTCTGAGTATTTTTATACATCACAAAATTTGGTCAGAACAACTGAGCCACAGCAGGTTTCTTGAGGAAACATGTATGTATATATGACCCTTGTTTTACTATTTTTCTATATGCTATCTCTAATTATAGCTATTTTGCTATTTTTTCATTTGTCTTACTTGTTTTTATGACTTTTTTAACTTTTTCCACTTGTTTTGGATTAATCAAATTGTTATTATGTTTTTGCTTATGTCCACTGTTACCTTATTATTTCCTTGTTTTACTAATATTTTTGATTATTTATCTAGAATTAAAAAATACGCCTTTAACTTATCATTCTGTACCTTCAGAAAGTACTACACTGTTTCACAGGTGGCGTAAGGGCCTAAAAATACTCTGGTTTGTTCATTCCCATCACTTGTGCCATTGCTGTCATATAATTAAATTCCTTAGTGCATTATTTATATTTAAACTGTCCATTATTCTTTAAATACATTAAAAATGAGGAAAAGTCCTATTATACTTACTCATATTTTTCATCTCTGACACTGTTTGTTTTTTTGTGGAGATCCAAATTTTTTACAGGTGTCATTTTCCTTCTATCTGAAAAACTCCCTGTCTGAAAAAAAAAAAAAAAAAGTTTTCTTTTCTTTCATTTTCACTCTGCCCTGCTTCATAGGAGAAAAAAAAGTCTTCATGTTGTTTTCATCTTTGTAAGATATCTTGATGAAATAGAATTCTAGATTGTTATGCCTTTACTTCTTCCTCTCCATATTTTGTAAATGTTGTGGATTGTCTTCTAGTTGGCACTGCCTCTGACAATAAGGCTGCTGCTATGATTCTTATTTTGTTCTTCCATATAATACCTTTTACTTCACTTTGTTTTTAAGATTTTTTTTCTTTTCATCACTTGTTTTTGACTATTTGTGAAGACACCTTGGTCTTTTTTTT